>PVJC01004601.1:0-63055 GCA_004026665.1 Murina feae | reverse complement strand
GCGCCCCGAGGCTCACGCAAGGCAGCCAGGACGTTTGGGGGCCAGAGGAACCCCAATTCCAGGCTGTCAGACGCAGCGCAGGGAAAGGCCTGGGAAAGGGAAAAGGGGGTGCGGTCCGCACGGTCTTTCGTGTCGGGGGACTTGCCGGGAAGGTGGGGTTTTGCTGCTGCTTTTGGGGGACGAGCCTGCGGGGCTGGCAGGGGTGGGGGCGCCCATTCCTCCTGCCTCGGCGAGGAGGGGAGATGGAAATCAGACACCACCTGGGCGGTCCCTCGAACGCGGGTCCCTTTTCCTTAGGAGGAAGGAGAGAGCCTTGTTGTGTCTGTGACGTGTTTCCGACCGTCAAACACGTGTCCTCCCGCTGGCAGGTCCTTCGTCCAGTGCAGATGGTTTCCCAAGTGCTCCCGCCCGGACCCCGAGGAGCCGGCGGAGGACCCTCTCCCGGGGAAGATGAGAGACTCGGTGGTGAGACACGTGTGCCGGGAGGTCGTGGAGGGTCCACCCCGTGCACGCCGCCGGGAACACATCGGGGAAGTGACCGCCTGACGGGAAGCTTGTCCGGGGTCCCTGTGCTGGGCCTGATGTGCCTGGTGACGGGGTTGCCCGAGGGAAACACAGGAGCATAACCCCGACGGCCTCTTTCTCTCCCCAGAAGGACGTCCTGAAGTCAGACCTGCTCCTGTGCTCCGTGGCCGCGGTCCTGTCCTTCGCCGTGAGCGCCAGCACCGTGTTCCTGTCCCTGCGCGTAAGTGTCCACTTGCTGGTCCCCTTCCCGGTGGCGCCCGGGCCGGAGGGGATGGGGAACCAGAGGAA
This sequence comes from Murina feae, assembly GCA_004026665.1. Taxonomy (NCBI): domain Eukaryota; kingdom Metazoa; phylum Chordata; class Mammalia; order Chiroptera; family Vespertilionidae; genus Murina; species Murina feae. The sequence continues at coordinate 62,242 of PVJC01004601.1, read as the reverse complement.
GGAAGCGGGGCCGGCTGGGAGGCCTGAGGGTGTGGCCCTGGGCGGTGGGGACTGGGTCCCAGCTGAGGGTTGGCCCACGTCACAGGCAGGATCGGCTCTTTTTTTGTGGGGGCGCGGTGGGGGGGGGAGAGGGGAGCAAGGATAATCCTCACCCAAGTTTTTCCATTGATTGTTAGAGAGAGAGGGAGGTAGGGGAAAGACAGAGAGAAACATCGATGTGGGAGAGACACATCGATTGATCGCCTCCTGCACCCCCTCCCAACCAGGGTTCAAACCTGCGACCCTTGGGTCTGAGAGCCGACTCCCTAACCACTGAGCACTCCGGCCAGGGCACAGGGGCAGCTCTTTGTTGGCCCTTTCTCCCCCCCAGTGGGCATTACGTTGCCGCCTGCCTGGGGGCCCCACCACCGTGGGGTGGGTCAGTCGTAGTAGCACAGGCTGAGTGAGGCCCCCGCGAGTGACACACAGGTCACAGCACCAGCACCAGAGGGACTCGCGAGAGAAGCAGAAGCAGAGAAATCTCAGTGGGATTGGTGGCCTGAGGCTCTGATGGGCAGCTGCTGTCTCTATAAAAAGGTTATCTGTTTACGAATTCTTTCAATGAGGCAGAATCCATTAGCTAGTTTTGTTATTCTTTTTTAAAATATATCTTTATTGATTTCAGAGAGAAAGAGAGAGAGAGAGAGAGAGAGAGAGAGAGAGAAACATTGATGAGAGAGCATCATGGATCGGCTGCCTCCTGCACGCCCCACACCGGGGATGGAGCCCGCAGCCTGGGGCTGTGCCCTGACCGGGAGTCAAACCCTGACCTCCTGGTTCCTAGGTTGATGCCCAGTCACTGAGCCTCGCCAGCTGGGCAGTTTTGTTATTCTTCAATCTCTCTTTTTTTTTTTTTTTTAAGTGTTCCGGGGCCAGAACTCCCTGGGCCTCACGACTTCCACAGGCCCGTTCGCCGCCCACCTTCTTGGTTCCGGGTGGTTCCCAGCACAGAGCTGGGGCTTGTGATGAGGAGGAACCGTTCCGAGGCCCGAGCCGAGGCCTGAGCTTGTGTCTGTGCTTTGAGGGGGACGGGGGTGGCCTGTGTCGCCCTGGGCGGCCCTGCCCCTGGACTGAGCCGGCTCACGATCGCACCCTCTGTCCTGGCAGCCCTTCCTCAGCCTCGTGCTGTTCACCCTGGCCGGCGCCGTGGGCTTCGTGACCCACTACCTGCTCCCGCAGCTCCGCAAGCACCACCCGTGGATGTGGCTCGCACACCCCGTCCTGAGGAGCCGGGAGTACCGGCAGCGGGAAGTGACCGGTGAGTGACAGGCTCCCCGTAAGGCGCGTCTGGGCCTCAGATGTTTTCCCCGAACGCAGTGGGCGTCGTCGGGAGGCTGGTGTGTGTCACGTGGAGAGAGGTGACCGCTGTCCTCTCGTCTGGGGGTCAGACCCAGAGGGAGGCGGGCGGCTGCTTCTACATTTGTCCTGAAAGTCCGTGTGACCAGCGTTTGAACGTCCGATCACACCCCCTCACTCCTCCCAGGACCCAGGGCCTCTGTGTCAAACATCTCCTTTAAGTCAGCGTTTTCCTATCAGCACTGCGGCTGAGGGTGGCTTCCGTTCCTCTTAATTTACCTATGTTTGCAGAGACCTGGCTGAGGTGGTCGTGTGTCTCTGAGCTGGTGACAGATGTCGACAGGACTCTGTCCACGTACTTTCTAAGCGGCTGCATCGCACTGGCTGTGACGGCCCCGATCGGACAGCGTCCAGCTCCTCTACACCGAGAAATCAGAAAAAGGGGTTTGCAGAGGCAGGAAGGCTGATCTTACTGGTGGTCTTTTAGGAGCGATTGACACGGGGAATGTTACAGCGAGAGTTACTCTGGTTTTGTAATCAGCAGCGTCATTCTGACAGGCGACACTTGAGTTCCTCTTTGTTCGATTTCCTTCGTCCCAGTTCCCCAGCCCCCGAGAAGGAGGAGATAAACACGGACGTTTACTGAGCCCTGACTCTGGATCGGCAGGCGTTCTGCCAGGTCACTGTTCGTGTTTCGGCCGCCTGTTACTACTGATGAATTAAAGGGGGGGTTGTTGCTTATTATGCTGAATTAAAGGGGAGATAGTGCTTATGTCCCACACGCCTGCAGACAAATACTTGACCCGGTTTGTGTCTCCTGCAGACGTCGCCCATGTGATGTGGTTTGAAAGGCTGTACGTGCGGCTGCAGTGCTTCGAAAAGTACCTCCTGTACCCCGCCATCATCCTGAACGCGCTCACCATCGACGCGTTTTCCATAAGCAATTACCGGAGGCTGGGGACCCAGTAAGTGGGTGCTGACGGGGCCCACGGCCTTGGTGACTCCGAGTGTACGTTCTCTAGACGGGAGGTCAGCTGCATGGGGGTGTTTCCCCACCTCGTGTCACTTCACTCAGCAAGTGCGCTGTCGTTCAGTGCCAGCGGGTGTCACTGCTCTCCTCATTGTTGGGAGACACCCCCCTCCTCCCCCCGCGCCCCCCGAGGCAGAGCTTCGTGTCGCCAGGATGCCGTCCTTGGCGGAGTGCCGACGGCGTGCAATGGAGTCATTGGTTCCATTCGTGCAGATGAACTCTGGGTTCACAGGCAGAAATCCACCGGGTCATTTGTGGGTTTGTCCTTCGGTCCAGTGAGCTGTTGCAGGAGGAGGCTGGGAGAGAGGGGTTTCCCAGATTTGCTCATGAATCATGGGGCTCAGACGTTACGCGCCCAGGTCAACCCTGATGTCTGACCCCAGGCAGAGGGGGCCACGCCCGCTCCTCCTTTCAGGGGAGGTGAGGACGGATGGGGGGATTCTGCCAAAGGCTGGGCAGGCTGAGCCCCACGGTCTCTGAGCCCTGAGATGCGAGCAGGTTCCTGGTCACACCATGCGGACACTGACGTGCATGGTCCCATCACCTCCTGCCCCACCTGCCTCCTGCCCCACCTGCCTCCTGCGGTGGCGGGAGGAGGGGGGCGGGGTGGGGGAGGCCAGGGCAAGAGGCCCTGTCTTTGGAACTTACAATCCCAGGCTTCCGTCCAGGGGTGACAGTGCACCTCGCTGGATAAAGAGGGGGGACGCTGGGACTGCAGAGGCATCAGAGGGCTTGGGCGAACCTGCCACTGCCCGAGGCCTGCAGATGAGCTCCAGCCAGCTCTGTGTCCCCCTGGAGGAGGGGGCGATCCAAGGCCTCGAGGGGCAGCCCCTGCTGGAGAGCTCCTCGGGGCCGAGTGTAACCCCAGCTCCGCCCCGTGAGCACTGAGCCGGGGGACCCCAGTCCCGAGGCGCCGGTTCCTGCTCCGTCAGGGGAGGGTGGTCCCCGGTGGACACGGTGCAGAATGTGCAGTGACACTCACCGTCCTCCGCCTCCGCCCCCCGCAGCTGGGACATCTTCCTGCTGATCGCGGCGGGCATGAAGCTGCTGCGCGCCTCCTTCTGCCACCCCGGCCGCCAGCTCGCGCCCCTGGGCTTCGCCGTCCTCTTCTTCCACTTCGACTGCAGGGGCCTGTCCGAGAGCTTCCTGCTGGACTTCTTCCTCGTGTCCATCCTGTTCAGCAAGGCAAGTCCGCGGCGCTTTCCTTCACCCACAGTCTCCAAGGGGCATCTCTCACCGGAGGGTCTCTGCCTTGGTTTTCTGTCACAGGGGTTAAGTCTGGCACTAAAGTTGAACCACATGGCCCGGCCGGCGTGGCTCAGTGGGTAGAGCGTCAGCCTGCAGACCGAAGGGTCCCAGGTTTCATCCCGATCGAGGGCACTTACCTCGGTGGCAGGCTCCTCCTCGGCCTGGGCCCTGGTCAGGGCTGGTGCAGGAGGCAGCCAATCGATGTGTCTTTCTCACATCAACGTTTCTCTCTGTCTCACCTCCTCCCTTCTACTCTCACTAAAAATCAGTGGGAAAATGCCCTCGGGTGAGGATTAACAACAAAACAAAAACAGAACGAACAAAAAAAAAAAAAAAGAGAAGAAAAGGCTAAATAAAACCCTAAACAAGGATGGGGGACCTGCATCAGAGAGAGAGGGTGTAAAGGGTGAAGAACTGAATGGAGGGCGGAGCGCTGCATGATCTCTATCGTTATCACACTTCGTCCCAGGAACAAGGCAGCTCTCTCTCACCACCGCCTGATTCTTCCTGCGAACGTCCGCCCTCGCCTCCGTCGGGGGACCCACCCCCCACCCTGTGCACAGCCAGAAACCCTCACCAACGCAGGACTCCGTGTAACTCCTAATTCCTGTGGGTCTCCCTCCGCAGAGCCCGTGAGATGTGTGCGCTCCTGCCTCTTGGTGGGTGATAACATGCCCGGGCGCCCTGGTGACTTCATTGGCTTGTACGGGCACACTAACGAGCCGCCATGAACCAGGACTCTAGCTGAGATTTCCTGTCGCGTCCCGTTGGGGTCTGAGTCGTCTGGCTGCATGAGGCTGGCTAATCAAGACCCAGGCTGCTGCGCTTCCCTTATTAGCTCCCATTCGTTTGCCTAAGTAGCTCTCTCCTGCTGGGCGTGCTCATTCCCTCTGCAGCCCCGTTTCTCTTTTTAGTGACAATTTTCCAAAGTGCACTTCACGGATGACAGACTGTCACCCTGGTGGCTCTCTCCTCTCTTCGTGTTTCCTGCCCTCGAGGTTCTGTTTTCACTTCATTGCTGTCGGCTAATCAGATTCCTACTGCTTGATACTCAAAAATTCTGCTGTTGTTTTGCATTTAGTGGTAAATATGGTGTCTATACTGCAGTATAGCACTCCTATTCTTCATCAGGCTTAAGGGAAACGCTTTTATTACTGGGGTGCAAGGGGCTTTGTGTGAGCGAGTTGAATTTATTTTCCAGTATTCTTCCTGCATTCCTTGAGCACCATATGGCTTCTCTTTTTTTTACTTCCTTGGTTTTTAAAATATACTGACATTTCTTCTAATGTTAAAACATTATGAGATGAACCAAACTTGATCATATGTTTCATACATTTATAGATTCATTTTGTAAATACTTTACTGAGGGATTTTGCCTTTATATTAATAGGTGAGAACATGTATATTATTCTTGGTCACTTTAATGTTGGAGAATACTCTCCCAATGTGAACCGTGAAGTTTTTCTGTGATGGACATTTTGAGGCTACGTATTTTCCTCTATAAACTGCTTTAGCTGAGTCCCACAAGTTAGGATTGATACTACCGCTTTTCACCGTCATTCATTTTTTAATATTTTGTAATTTTGACTACCATTTACTCTCCGTTAGTTCAGTGTTGTGTTTGTTGTTATATCCAAATGCCAGCTTTGTGGTTATTATGGCTATTGTTATTTTGTCCTCTTTTTACTATTAACTTCTAATTTAATTTGCATGGTATCATTTTTAGCATTGGTTAAGACTTCTTTTTTAGTTTAGGAAGTTATAGCTTGTAAATGTACATAGCTTGAAAATTATATAATTCTCATTGGTTAGCTGCAAGGTTCTAATATACTTATCTCTTAGCTAAAGCTTATTGATTCTGTTGGCCAACTATTTTATATGATTATTTATTAAACTATCATTTTCTGAGATGCATGCCTTAAACTCTCTCCCTATTATAATACATTTGTTCATCTTACCCTAATCTTGTCCATCTTTGTTTTTGATACCTTGCGATTATGTGTCTAAGTATATTCATTCCAGTTATTTTATGTTTCTGGTGACTCTTCTTTCTTTTTATCATTCGGTACTGCTTCTTCTTTTTTTTTTCTTTTAGAGTAAAAGTCTATTTTGTCTAATTTTTAAATATATATATTTTTTATTAATTTCAGAGAGGAAGTGAGAGGGAGAGAGAGATAGGAACATTAGTGCTGAGAAAGAATCATGGATCGGCTGCCTCCTGCACGCCCCCCCACACTGGAGATCAGGTCAGCAACCCTAGCATGTGCCCTTGGCCGGAATCGAACCTGGGACCCTTCAGTCCACAGGGCGGCGCTCTATCCACTGAACCAAACTGTCCAGGGCCAGTGTCTTTTTTAAAAATTCTCTTGTCTAAAACTTTCTTATTTTGATATTTCTTATAAAAGCAAGCTTTTTCTTTTTAATTCAGATGGAGAATCTAATCCATATTGTAATAGGCAGGTTGTGTCCGTCTACATTGACTGTGATCACTGATGCTTTGGGTCGCATTTTTTGTTCCATACTTGTGATTTTTCTGTTCCCCCCACCCCAACTCCTTCCTTATCTTGTATTGACCAGCATGGGCTCCCTTCGATCCTCTTGTCCCTCTAGTGCAGGGGTTCTCAACCTTCCTGATGCCGCGACCCTTTAATACGGTTCCTCATGTTGTGGTGACCCCCAACCATAACATTATTTTCGTTGCTGCTTCCTAACTGTAATGTTGCTACCGTGATGAATCGTAATGTAAATATCTGACATGCAGGATGTATGTAGGCGACCCCTGGGAAAGGGTCGTTGGACCCCCAAGGGGGTCACGGCCCACAGGTTGAGAACCGCTGCCCTAGTGCTTTGGAAATGGAATACTGCGGATCCGGTCCCTTCATGCAAGGAATCCACGTCCACCCGTTGCTTCTTGCTCATTTTCCGACTCCCCACGGCATTGCCTTTGCCTCAAAACGTCTGATAGTTTTCCCCCAGTTGTTTTGTTCTGGCTTGAACCCCAGCTGAGTTCCTCAACCTGTTCCCCTGGGCCCTCCAAGGGTCTCCCCACCTTCCCGGCAGAGTCCGCCCCCTTCTTGGCAGCTCTCCCGTCAGCTGCGCTCGGAGCATGAGAATGAGTCTCTCGTTCCTGGCTTTGCTTATGTGTAATTACCAGCCACTGGGCTCAGCGAAATGTAATTGTGACGGATTCGTGCAATCACAGCGCCGCCCAGAGGGACCTGCGAGAGCTTCAGCCGCGCAGATGAGGCGGCCTGGGGCTGCCGTCTGCCTGTGGCTGCTCGGCCTGACCTACTTCCAGGCCTCCCCAGAAGGCGATGAAAACCTCACAGGACATAGTCCTTCCCTGGAACCCAGCAGGAGTAACTTTCCGTAACCTCCTGTTTAGGGTTTTTGAGGGGTCACACGAGGTCATCTTGTTTATGCTTACAGTCAGTCACAGGATAATTACTGTTTTCTGAAATATCGACTTATTGATGTCAGAGAGGGAGAGTGAGAGGGAGAGAGAAACATCAGTGATGAGAGAGAATCATGGACCGGCTGCCTCCTGCACGCCCCACCCTGGGGATGGAGCCCGCAACCCGGGCCTGTGCCCTTGACCGGAATCGAACCGTGATCTCCTGGTTCATAGGTCGACGCTCAACCACTGAGCCACACCGGCCGGGCTGTTTTAACCTATTCTTAGCAGGTGCCGTGATGTAGGAGAAGGGGAGGCAAAAGGGAGAGGCCAGCAGTAGCCACCCCGTCCCAACTGGACCGCCCGTGTGTGCTTCCAATGACCTTGACGCCCCTGCACCGTGGCCGTCCCGTCTGATGAATCCTTGTCTTCTGCGTTCAGCTCGGGGACCTGCTTCAGAAGTTGCAGTTCGTCATGGCGTACGTGGCTCCCTGGCAGATGGCCTGGGGCTCTTCGTTTCACGTATTTGCTCAGCTCTTCGCTGTCCCTCGTATCCTTTCTGCTGCTATTTTTACCCACATTTCCCGGATGCAAGCTTATCTTTCTTTTAAATATATTTTTATTGATTTCAGAAAGGAAGGGAGAGGGGGAGAGAGAGAGAGAAACATCAGCGATAAGAGAGAATCATGGGTCGACTGCCTCCTGCACGCCCCACACTGGGGATTGAGCCCGCAACCCGGGCCTGTGCCCTGACCGGGAATCGAACCGTGACCTCCTGGTTCATGGGTCAACGCTCAACCGCTGAGCCACGCTGGCCGGGCCATCCATCCGATTTAACACTTCCTACATTTTTGTTTCCCAGGATGTGGTTCCGGGCTACTTGCACTGGGACCCCTGGGCGAGTTTGCTAAATAGACTCCTGAGCCTGGCATCTACTTTAACACTTTGTAATCGGGCATTTTCCCGCCAAATCGCGTCGTCACGGGGAGAAAGAAATCCAATAATGGTCTGACTTGGCAAAGTCTATCTGAGTTGTCTCGTAGATTTTCGTTGTTGAGATGCCAGGCCCTCCATATTTGACGGAACCTGTCCCTACTCATTGTTTTTGGAAAAAACTCGTCTCCCGTGCTTTGGTATAAAACGCGATATGACGAGTTTACTCATTTCCCGCAAATTAACATCACATCTCAGGGGTTGAGCCTGGGATCCCCACCTTCGCAAGCTTCCCTGGTGAACCGTGTCCCCCTGACGTGTGTGACCCCAGTTCTAGGCCCCGGCAGTCAGTCCGTTGGCTCGTGTTGATGGCGGCTTGGTTTCCTTTCGTACGCACGTGTGTAAGGAGTCCCTGGGATGTGAACTCGGGTGCAGAGATGGAATAGTACGTGGGGTCATCATTAAGTGATACCTTAGTCTAGATTTTTTTCATTTTTAATTCTCATCTGCGGACATTTTTTTCCATTTAAAAAAAATATTCTTATTGATCTCAGAGAGGAAATGAGAGGGAGAGAGAGAGATAGAAACGTGATGAGAGAGAATGATGAGAGAGAATCATGGATTGGCGGCCTCCTGCAAGTCCCCACTGGGGATCGAGCCCACAGCCTGGGCCTGTGCCCTTGACTGGACCTTCCAGTTCGTAGGCCGATGCTCTATCCACTGAGCCAAACCAGCTAGGGCTCCATCTTTGTTTTGTTTTTAGACAGAGTGAAGGAAAGGGAAGAGGAGTGGAGGGGGGGGGGGAGAGAGAGAGAGCAAGAGCGCAACATTGATGTGAGAGAGACACATCGATTGGTTGCTCCTGGTACGTGCACTTGACTGGGAATGGAACTGAGTCCACAGGCCGATGCTCTAACCACTGATCAAACCAGCCAGGGCTATTCTGGATTTTTTTTTTTTAATTTACAATACTCTCCTGCAGATTTATGTGTGAAATAAACCTTTCCTAAGCAAACCACGAGCCGGCTCACAGTGCACACTGTTCTGTGTGTCTATTCTTAGACCGGCACTGAGATGTCTAAAGTTCCTCAAGGTTATTCGGCAGAACAGGCTAGGGGGGGGGGGGGGGAAGGGGGGGCGGGGGGGGGGGGGGGGGGGGGGGGGGGGCGGGGGGGGGGGGGGGGGCTAAAATGTGAGCATGTGCACTGCCCTTTCCCGGAACTGCGGTCATTTTTGGCCAAGTCTCCGTGCTTTGCTCCGAAAGCTCTCTCTCTGGTGACACCCCCGTTAGCCGCGGTCACCTTCCCAGCCTCAATCAGCTGCCAGGGTGGAGCCCAGCGCCATGCGAGCAGAATGTGGTGGGATAGATCGTTCAGGAAACTGGGCAGATAGGCCATCCAGACACAGCTCTCGGGCCCCTGCACGCCGGCCCTGGGTCTGGAGTCATTTTGAAAAGGTCATTGTGCATCATCACTCTGCTGGGCCCTGCGGCCCGTCCTGGCGTGGGGACAGGGCTGCTTAGCTCCGTCGGGAACCGAGTTCGAGCTCGGGCGCTGTGTGCGAAATTGCTTTTCCCAGTTCTGGCCTGTTTCCTCCCTCGGGGAGCCTCCATCCGTTCCCGAGCCTGTGAGCCCCAGGGAGAGACGAGAGTGTTACCCCCATAATGCGTGTGGAGACGCCGCAAGACCCTCGCCTTCGGATGTTCAGTGTGTGTCTCTGGGTGGCCGCTTTCTCCTCTTTTTGAGCTTCTGCTGTTCCGTTCTGCTTTGTTTCCTAAGTATTAACATTGATGCCATCATGTTAAATGGACTCGGTCCAAGGCCGCTTTGAAAGGTGTTGCCGTGGACCCGTTCGGTTGACCTCGTGGCCCTGTCGGTAGGACATAAAGAGGCTGCACGTGGCCCAGCCCACGTGGCTCAGTGGCTGAGCATCGCCCTGTGAACCAGGAGGTCAGGGTTCGATTCCTGGTCAGGGCACAGGCCCGGGTTGCAGGCTCCATCCCCAGGGTGGGGTGTGCAGGAGGCAGCTGACCCATGAGTCTCTCTCACCATTAATGTTTCTCTCTCTCTCTCTCTCTCTCTCTCTCTCTCTCCGTTCCTCTCTGAAATCAATAAAAATATATTTGGGGGGAAAAAAAGGAGGCTGTCTCAGCCCCAGTTCCTTGTCATGGCCTTAGCGACCACGGTCAAGTCTTGCCTACTTGCCCCGTGCGTGCTGTGTCTCCATATTGGTCGCCCCTAAGTGAAACCCCGCGGCCATCGTCCTTCCTGGGTGAGAAGATGGCTCCACTGTAAACCAGTCGGGGTCCCCGGTGATATTTAGAAACGGAACCGAGAAAAGACTGTTCGCCTTAACTCCCGGCTCCCAGACTCGGCCCTGCTCTTCTTCCAGGCGCTGGCCACGTCCGTCTTCTCCACGCCGCTCAGCCCGTTCCTGGGGAGCGTCCTTTTCATCACGTCGTACGCCCGGCCGGTGAAGTTCTGGGAGAAGAACTACAAGTAAGACCCTAACGCTGCCGCCTGCACTTGGTCTTCGCGGGGCCTCCTCTCAGCCACGGCCCCTTGCTTGCCCTGCTGTGGGGAGGGGGCGCGGCAGGGAGCAGGTGTCTCATGGGTCCCCCGCTGTCACCGTCGCCTCCTGGGAAAGGTGGGGTCCCCGGCTTTGTTAAGAGCCGCACCCCTCGATGAGAAAACAGCACATGTATTCGCAGCCTCCTGTGTGGAGACATGGGTGGCATTGATGGATGATTGTGTAATATTGCCTTTATGATCTTACAATCGGGCCACAGGGCCACGTGTTCAAGAGTCAAACACTGCAGTCAGGTAGCAGGCCCAGCGCCCTGTCCCCCCTGCGGTCCGGGAGGAGACAGCAGCAGCAGCATGGACGCTCACGCCGAGGGGCAGGAAGGCAGAAACGCAGTCGCTGAGCTGGTTGGCACCTGTGAGTGGTGGCCCCACATGTGCAGGGAAAGCGCTGAGAAGAGCTCAGACACCCCGGATGCCGGCAGGTCCCCTTCTTAGGGATGGGGGGGGAGGGGCAGGGCCCTGGGCAGCTTCGCAGACGACTGCTCAGATCTCAGCGCCCACCTCCCGCCGCCTCCTGGGGAGACAGCTTTCCCGTTAGCGCCCTTAGGAGGTGTTGGAATTCCCCGTGGAGTCTGGCAAATGACTTCTGTGTGTGTGGCTCAGTCCCACTTTAAACATTGTTGATTCCGCTGCTGAAAATTCCATTTGTCCTAGGTCTTAAGGTGAAATTAAAAATTCCATCTGGGGACTCCCTGTGTCGGCGTAGGCTGTGGGCCTTCATCAGAGAGAGTTGTGTTGTTTGCTTTGTTTCCTGCCCCCCAGTCTCTCTCATCCCCGAGGCAGATCTGAGGGTGTCGCTAAGGAAATGTGAAGCAGGAACAGGACAGTGCGTTGGGGTTGGTGGCCCTCTGAGCAGAGGGGCTCGGGGACGGGGGAAACCCAAGGACTGGTGGCGTTTTCGGGGCATCAGTGGGGTGGCAACCATCTGCACAGGCAGTTATTGGGGAGACTGTCGTTGGCAGGTCACCCCTCTGGGGTGAGTCTGTCCCTCACCTGATGGCTCCGAGATCGAGGGGCCGCCATGGACTGGCCGGCCTATGGCAGCTGTGACTGCAGCGAGTGCTCATAACTGACCAGGTTTAAACTGGTTCTGGCGGCCACTTGTTACCATGGCTACCGCCAATCCGTCTCCTAAATTGGTGAGAGCCATTTTGTGGTTCAACCCAAGAAAGGCCTGTAAGAATACCCCCCCAACTCTTTATTTTTTATTTCTGAAATATATTTTTATGGCTCTGAGAGAGGAAGGGAGAGGGAGAGAGAGAGAAACATCAGTGATGAGAAAGAATCACGGATTGGCTGCCTCCTGCATGCATCCCCTCCCCGCCCCCCACTGGGGTCAAGCCCATAACCCGGGCCTGTGCCCTGACCGGGAATCGAACCGTGGCCTCCTGGTTCGTAGGTCGACGCTCAGCCCCTGAGCCACAATGGCTGGCTGCCCCCTCACTCTTGAAAGCAAGTGGCGGAGACGCTGAGCACTCGCCATGATTCCTGGAATCGGGGGAAAGAAAGGCGCCCGCGGGACGGTCCGACGGCAGTTCAGGGCTGGCTTTTGTTGGTTGGGTCGGGCGCTCCGCACTGATCAGGCACAAGGCCGCACTCCCTGACCCTGGGGACTCCTCATCCCTTTCCTCCGCGTGTTGCCTGTACGTTCCCCTCCCTCTGTGCCCTGGGGCCCCTCTCGGCACCATCATCCTCACACGTATGGGAGGGCGCCCCACCCGCACGGCCACGTCTGGCAAGCAGCTCTCCGGCCTGCGGGGGTCTCACCGTGCCTCTCCTGTTCTGTGGCCCCGCTAGCACCAGGCGCGTGGACAACTCCAACACCAGGCTGGCCGTCCAGATTGACAGGGACCCAGGTGAGATGTCCCCTTCCTTCTCTTTTATTTCAAACGAGGTACTTGGTCCTGTGGGTGGAGTCCTCCCACCCAACAGGGGAATGACGTGTGTGCTCTTTGAAACTGCCGTGGAGACCACGCACGTCCTGGTCAGCACGCCGACGTGAAGATGAAGCTGTGCAGACCGACGGGGCGCACGGTCTGATTCCGTGTGGAAGTAAACTCGTCGTCACGTGGAACGAACTCGGCACCCAATGCCTCTGTTCCTTCAGACGTGCCTGGGTCTGTGCGTAAACATCGGTCTCCCAGGAAACATCGGGTGCTGAAGCAGCAGGAGAGGATGGTGGCCTGTCCTTGAAGGCAGGCCATCCCGCCCTCCACGCTCTAGGGTCCAGAGGCCTCCGGAACTTTCCTTCGACATGAAGCTAGGGAAGGATTTACCTGCTAGAAAATGATTTCATTTTCCTTTCTTTCTTTCTTTCTTTCCATAATCTGTCATAATTTGCAATCATTCCGCCTCCTTTGTATTTCTCGTATCAGAATGCAAATATTAACTTCTATTTTTACCCACCTCCCTCTCCCCCGTGCCGGAAATGCTGTTTGGGGAGAACTGTATCTCGGCTCATTATCTGTATTTGAATTGCATGGACATGGTGGCTAATTTGAACTCATCAGTTGGAATCTGAAAAGACCTGGAGAGAGAGGTTTATTTTTCAGTTGAACTTCATGGTGGTACAAGTTGGGGGTGGGCACAGCTGTCTCTCTGGGCAGCTGTGGGACTCGGTGACATTCCAGGGCCATCGATATTGGGCAGATGGACAGTGTCCTGGGTGCACTGTGCTTCTTTAATGATGCATAATTTTGTCTCGTTTTAATCTAATTATGCAGAGATGTAGCCAGTGTGTTCTGAGAAGATTTCCACTTCGGGTGGATTAAGTTGTTTTGTTTTATTTAAACATCAAATTATTTGAACAATCAGGCAAAGGGGAAGTTTCTCACTCAGGCCCCTCCTTTAAAACGGCCAGAGACTCACATCCTCTGTTTAGTGTCAGAGAATCGCCATAGGGAAGGAATGACATGGGGCTAGGCAGGCCGACGCTGTGTGAGGCTCCCCGACACGGCTCAGCCCCCCTGGGTGATGACTGGCATGGGCCCTGTTACAGGAGATGTGAAAAAATCCTTTCTCGCCCCGGCCAGTGTGGCTCAGTGGATAGAGAGTCAGCCCGGGAACTGAAGAGTCCCGGGTTCGATTCTGATCAAGGGCACGTACCTCAGTTGCAGGCTCCTCCCCGGCCCAGGCCCTGGCCGGGGCTTGTGTAGGAGGCTACTGATCAATGTGCTTCTCTCACATTGATGTTTCTGTCTGTCTCTCCCTCTCTCTTCCACTCCCTGAAAATCAATGGAAAAATATCCGCAGGTGAGGATTAAAAAAAAAAAAGAAAAAGAAAAGAAAGCTCATTGCTACCTTAAGAGCAGATTCACCACCAGGGCCTTGAGGAAGGGGTGGGGAAGCCCTGGGCGCGAGCACGCCCAGCTGTTGGATCTGAAAAGCCGACTCAGCCCGGGGGGAGAGAATCCACTGGATAAGATCCCAGGGAAGATGCACAGGCGACACCTGGCCGGGTGTGGGTGTCCCCCTGGGACAAGCACGGAGCTGGGAAGAGGGCAGAGGCCCTGGAAGTGGAGGGAGGCAGGAAGGTGTGGGAAATGTTGGGAGAAGGGAAAAGGGGGGAAGGGTTGGGCGTGGAGGAGCGGGAACTAAGGCCCCAAGGTCACCGCTGTCCGAGATGGGGAACCGAGGGGCCCGCCTGGGACTTGGCGAAGGTGAGCGTCTGAGACCCACGGGAGTAGACACGTGGGTATAAGGCCTAGAGCAGCGGCCACCGGCCGGAGGCCCATGGACCACTGGTGGTCCCTGAGCTCCAAAAGGTTCGAGACCCCGGGTCTAGAGCTCAGACAGACGGTCTCCGCGGGAGACACGGATTTTCGGACGTTCAGCCCACTGGTGTAGACAGGACGGCCTAGAACACGTGTCGGGGGAAAAGCAGGCGGGTCCCCCCACATCCACCGAGATGGCGAAGCCTCCGGAAGGTCTGATTTAGCCCCGATCCCATGACCGCCCTGCTTCCCGGGTCTGAGGGCCCAGACGCCCGCGCTCACCCGGCGCCTGTCTCGTCCGTCTTCAGCGACCGATGACAACAACCTCAACTCCATCTTCTACGAGCACCTGACGCGCTCCCTGCAGGAGTCCCTCTGCGGAGACCTGGTCCTCGGGCGCTGGGGCAACTACAGCTCTGGCGACTGCTTCATCCTCGCCTCCGACGACCTCAACGCCTTCGTCCACCTGATCGAGGTCGGCAACGGCCTCGTCACCTTTCAGCTGCGGGGGCTGGAGTTCCGAGGTGAGGCTCGCCTGGGTGCGGAGGCTGCTGGGAGGCAGTGGCTTGAGTCACTGTCACATGAAACTGGCTGGTGGGAGGAGAATTACGTGGCCCAGCTGCCTTCGTACAGTTACGAGTGGTCATCGACCCTCTTTATAAGGCACGAGGGCCCGGCCGGCGTGGCTCAGTGGTTGAGCGTCGACCTATGAACCAGGACGTCAGGGTTCCATTCCCGGTCAGGGCACAGGCCCGGGTTGCGGGCTCGATCCCCAGTGTGGGGCGTGCAGGAGGCAGCCGATCCGCGATTCTCTCTCATCATGGATGTTTCTCTCTCCCTCTCCCCTGCTCTCTGACATCAATAATAATTTTTAAAAAGGCAGGAGGGAAGTCTCTTCTCAGCACAGGCCAACCCTCCCTTCTCCCCCCACCTGACGTCCCGCTGCTCCGCCAGGAACCTACTGCCAGCAGAGGGAGGTGGAGGCCATCATGGAGGGCGACGAGGACGACCGGGGCTGCTGCTGCTGCCAGCCGGGCCACCTGCCCCACCTGCTGTCCTGCAACGCCGCCTTCCACCTGCGCTGGCTCACCTGGGAGGTCATGCGGACGCAGTACATCCTGGAGGGCTACAGCGTCCTGGACAACAACGCGGCCACCATGCTGCAGGTGTTCGACCTGCGCAGGATCCTCATCCGCTACTACGTCAAGGTACCCGCCGCCGCCCGGGGCCCAGCCGGGCCTGTGAAAAGCCCTTGGGGCCCGAGTTATGCTCTGACAGGCAGTCTGCTTCTCACCCAGGTCTGTCTCCTCGCTTTTAAAAATAATGTATTTTTACTGATTTCAGAGGGGAAGGGAGAAGGGAGAGAGAGGTAAGAGTCATCAGTGATGAGAGAGGAGCACTGATCGGCTGCCTTCTGCACACCCGCTACTGGGGATCGAGTCCGCAACCGAGCCATGTGCCCTGGTCAGAGGTCGATGCTCACTGAGCCACACCAGCCAGGCTGTCTCGCTTCTAACACAGCTCCTGTTGTGGTCACGCCGGTGGTGATGAATGGCAACATCCTGAAAACATCACCCAGGCGTTTACATGCTACACGTGTCCGTTTAGACGCTGTGCGAATTTGCCCTTTAGAATTAGCAGAATGACGTCTGAAGCTAAGCTTAACTCAGAAGCGGAGCCAAGCGACCCGTTCCAGATTCACCGCGACAGCCTTTCTCCTCCGCGTGGGGAGACTAAGCACCCATCACTTGCCTGCTGGGAACCCACCTCTGCCCAATGCATGAATTCACTCGGAAAACGGGCCGGTTTGGACCCGGTTCCCTGGAGGACGAGAGTGGCAGGGTGACAACTGGCCGGGGCGAAGGCGTTTTTCCCCAGGGGCGGGCCCGGGTCAGTCTCAGCTCCGAACGGCCCTGGGGTGGCTCCTGTTCTGAGGGGGCACTTTGCATGGGGGAGTTCTGGGCGGTCTTCAGAGCCATTCCAGGCGAGGACCCCCGTTCACCTGGGACCCCAAACTCCCTGCCAGCCGAGGCTGAGGCAGCAAGGAGGAAACACAAGACTAAAACCCCAGGCAGGGAGGGTCAGGAGTTCACCAGCCCGGAGAGGACAGTTGGAAATTTGGGGTGGGGGGGGCTGCCCCGGGGAGCCGCCGCGTGTGCTGAAACTGACAGGAGACAGAAGACAGGCGGTGAGGTCGGAGGTTAAATAACGCGGATCACACCCCCACGTGACTGCGGCCAGGAAAGCTTGTGACGCCCTTTTCCGTGGTGGGATCTTTAAGACGCGGCGTGGGGCGTCCTCACCACCTTCCCGCGAGGCCACCTCGGGGTCCAGGTCCCGGGACTGTCCCTCCCCACACTTGTTCCCAGGCGGCGGGAGGTAAGGGTTCCAGGAGGCCGCGCGGCCGTTAGAAGGAACAGCGCTGTGGGGTGGAAGTGAGGAGCATCCTCTTTGGTTCCTGGCCCGGTGCAGGCGCCTTCGTGGCTCCGAATCCCCTCAGCTCTCGGGCCCCGTGCCGTCCTCCGTTGTTATTGGCAGGCAGATGGGAGCGGGAGGAAAGCGGAGGCTAATTCCTTCACACAGAAGGGCTGTCTGATCTCCTAACGAACCGGGTCAGTTCCCCGGGCCCCCATGAATCTATGTGAAGTCATTTCCTCGCCAGACTGGAGCGTCCCCTGGGTCCCCGCCTTCTCTCCATTCGCACGGGTCTAAAACCCTCCTGTGGGTCCCGGTGCCATTGTCTGTGGGCAAAGGAGATGGCTTATCGCTGGTCGGGCAGCTGAGCGCGCAGAGACGCGTGGGTCTGCCTGCCCGGCCCCCCTCGGGGAGTGAGTGAGCGGATGTGCTGATCTGCAATTAAAATGAGGAGCCGGAGGGTCCCGCCAGCTGCGGGGCGTTCATTCATTCGGAAGGGGTCCTGCCTCCAGCCCTGCTCCGCGTCTACGCAGTCCGTTCTCACGCGCAGTTGGTTCCTTGTCAGTTTCACTCAGCGGCCTGTCCATCTCGTCCTGACAGGTTTGGGGGGGGGAGGGGGTTTCACATCATCCGTGTCCCTGATGGAATTTCTGCCTAAATGAAGCGGAAATGGGGTACGGTTTGCAACCAGCTGGCGTGGTCCCCTCTTCTCCCGGTGAGAGGGATGGTCCCCAGTCCCCTCGCCTGGGAAAGCTGAGCACACGGCTGGGGTCACGCTCCGCAGTCAATGCTGTAGGGTTCTGCCCGAACTAGAGGAAGGGGTTCTGGCCTCTGGAGGTCAAAGTCCGCGCTCGTTAACTAGTCTGACTTCATCCGCGGCGGGTTATTTCAATTCCTTGGGAATGAGTGGAAAGCGAAACGGTCGTCTTTTGATTTGTTTGTTATTCCTGTCGGGGACGTGATGAGGACCTACTGATGAGAAAACGAGGCCAAATGTGTAGACACACACACTTCTCTGCCCTTGTAGCTGTCGGCTGAGACGCGGCCACTCTGGCCAGTCACAGAGCCTCATTTGCTTGTAACTTTGAGCCGTCCTATTTTTTTTAAAAAAACGTATTTTTATTGATTTCAGAGGAAAGGAGAGGCAGAGTTAGAAACAGCCATGATGAGAGAGAATCACTCATCTGCTGCCTCCTGCACGCCCCACACTGGGGATGGAGCCCTCCACCCGGGCCTGTGCCCTGACCGGGAATCGAACCCTGACCTCCTGGTTCCTAGGGCCGGGTGCAGCTTTGCTGTTCTAGTCCGTCAGACACCGCATGGCAGGGCTGGAGGAGGGTCCGCCCGTCCCCGCGGCATCGGCACAGCCTGGCGCCCACGAGGGCTCCGACGTGGTTTCTCCCCGCAGAGTATCATCTACTACCTGGTCACGTCCCCCAAGCTCCTCTCCTGGATCAAGAACCAGTCCCTCCTGACGGCGCTGCAGCCCTTTGCCAAGTGGCACCACATCGAGCGCGACCCCGCCGTGTTCCACATCAACATCGACGAGGACTATGTGCCCTGTCTGCAGGGCGTCACGCGGGCCAGCTACTGCAGCGCCTACCTCGAGTGGATCCAGCACTGCGCGCGCAGGACACAGGAGGTGTGTGTGTGTGTGTGTGTGTGTTGGGGGGAGGGGGGCGTGGAAGGGCGATCTGGGGCCTTGACTGCAAGTGAAAAAAAGAAACAGGAAAACTGCCAGGCCGGCCTGGCTCAGGGGTTGAGTGTCAACCTATGAGCCAGGAGGTCGCGGTCTGATTCTGGTCAGGGCACATGCTGGGTTGCGGGCTCCATCCCCAGTGGGGGGCGTGCAGGAGGCAGCCGATCATTGATGCCTTTCTCTCATCACTGATGTTTCTCTTTCTCTCCCTTCCTCTCTCAAATCAATAATCATGTGTTTTTTAAAAAGTGAACCAGGAAAACTGTGCAGTCGCCCTCTCTCCTGTCCTCTCTGGTAGACTAATAAAATCAAGGCGAGGAAAGCACTGGCGTCCGGTAAATGTTAGCCACGGAAAGACCTCCCCGGCAGCAGCTCCGATGGAGGGGCCGGAAGGCCTGTCCCCCTGTGGTCCGTGCACAGGCTCAGGCCCGGGTTTCACCTCCGGCCTCAGGCGCTGGCCCTTCGGAGGGGGATTCATTGCAGACCTCAAGGGCCTCTGTCGAGAGTCGCAGCTGCTCCCGGGACGGCTCTCCCCTCCCCTCAGCTGGTTCCTGAGATCTTTGTTTCCCTTTTCTTGCTAAAGACACTGGGCTTTAAGTGCCCTCTGCCCGTCCCCTCCTGCTGCCTTTTAAAGCCGACTCGGACGAATTTAATTACTCAAGTCATTTAGTTGGTGACCGTAGACTTTGGTTAGTTCAGTGGGCTCTCATCAGAGAGAGAACAAAAAAGTCTCTTTTCATTGGACAGCGTGAAGATGGACACAGTGTGAAGATAGACAGTGTGAAGTGGGCACGGACAGGGTGAAGGTGGGCATTCGGTTGACTATAATATCTGACATCTTCATGGCCTGAGGTGCCATATGCCAACTTCCCGGAAATGAGGTCAGCAAGCCACATGCCAGCCCCGCTCCCTCCCTCGGGCTTCCTTGGCATGTTAGCCACCTGAGAGCTGACTGCAGGCAGGGAGCAGAGGCCCAGAGCTGCTCACAGCGGAGGCCGCTGACGCTGTGCCGCACATGGGCAGCTGTGATGGGTGCAGTAACATGCCTGCTCTTTCAGGCCTCGCAGCCCCTGGACAGCGACGAGGACGCCCCGCTGGTGACCCTGGCCTTCGCCCTCTGCATCCTGGGGAGGAGAGCGCTGGGCACGGCCTCACACAACATGGCCCTCAGGTACGCGGGGGGGGGGGGGGCTGGACAGGCACCAGCAGGGCTTGGCTTGGACAGACGTTTCCGATCACTGTACTTCGCACGTGGGCTGCTCACGCGGCTTCCAGATGGTCCCTCCACGGTGACCCTATAGGGCCAGCGACAGACCCATCAGTGACCCCTTCGAGCGTTAGATTTGGACTCGGCATTGACGGGGAACAGGCCGGACCCCGGAACCCTGGGCGTCTGTGTCGAGGGTCCGTGCAGGTTTGCTGGGCGGATGCGAGGGGATCGTGCGCATGGAAGTCCAGCAAGGTCCCCGCTAGTGAACGTCCCTTCCTCCCGCCACCCCTCAGGTCCCTGCTCTGCCAGGGGTGGGGGAGGAGCGGGGAGGGTACGGAGGGGGTGGCCCTGACGAACGGGGGCCCCTGCTGCTTGTTCAAACTCTCTTTCCATGAGCCCTGCTCTCTCTGCGTGAAAACAGCCCGTTTTGCTTCTTAAAGAAAAAGCAAATCGACGCTCCCCTGCCCCTCCCAGCCTCCCTCTCCCCGTCACTCAGGTCTCATCTCTGACTCACAGGGGAGCCCCTGACCTTCCGTGCACAGGGGTCACGGCCCGAGTCACAGCACCCCCGCCGTGACCTGCGTGTCGCTCGATTCCAAGGTTCCTAGAAATTTCAATTTCCTGTACAAACTGCACACCGAAGGCGGCAGAGGTCTCGCTCTTGCAGGCTGAGCCGGCTCTTCGCGAAGCTTCCGCCGAGAGCCCGGACCAGGTGTTTCTGGCTCGCCCGGCTTGATTTTCCCGATTCAGCACCGTGCCTTCCAGCTGCTTTCCAAGCCTCGTTTTGATGGGATTTCCTGGGTTTCAAACAGCCTCTAATCCTGTGTGACAGCCCCGCGAGTTCCAAACGCGGCGACGAGATCCATCTGGGAGCGACGCAGTGGTTTGGGGGGAGGCTCGCTTTCTGGGGGGCCACGCCTGTGAGCCCTGCCTGGCGTTCTCAGTGCAGCGGGGACTTGCAGGAGGAGACCCCAGGCCAGTGTGCAGATCCGCGAGGTTCTGACTTCATGGGTAGATCGTGGGGGCGGGAGGCCCTCACCTCTGCTTCAACCCAACAGCTGTGCCCTGCACGTCATATGCTCGAGTTCAGTACAGGGGTGCGCTTGCCAAGAACCGATTCCGGGGCTCAGACGATTTCTAAGCATAATTTTACGGGATCCAGGGAAAGTGGTCCCCAAAAAGGCTGCCCCAGTTGGGACGCTCGCTCTCCAAGGGTGTGGTGTCGCCGCCGCACAAACGCTGGGCAGTTCATCCTTTTCCTTTTCCTAGTCTCAGGGGCAAGGTCTTGTATCTCCGTCTTTCTTCACTTGTATTTCCGTCGCTACTAGTGAGGGTTTAAGACTCTTCCCTCATGTTTATCGGTCAACCACATTTTTCTTCCCCTGAATTGCCTGCCCACCTCTATGTTCTCCCCGTTTTTGCTAGATACTGATTTTTCAGGAGCTGTTCTCATGCTATGACATCATCAGGGAAGAATGTGACGTCTTTCAAAATCTGGGGCGCACATTCTGATAACATTCTTCTCCTTAAATCCATGAGTGAAATGTTTCGCTTCCCACATCCTTAAAAATCTGAGATGAGCTGTACGTGGTCATGATACACTACTTCTTTCCGTAATGGTGGATTCAGTTCGCTAATGTGTTTAGTATAGTTATGTTGCAAGCAGGAGCAGCTCACTGTGTGGGTGTGTCTACTCCATCCCTGTGCAATTTTAAAATCAGACGTGGCCTAGTGGATTATCATCACACATTTTAATGTTAGAGAACGACAGGTGATTGCCCTGTCCGGTGCAGCTCAGGTAACTGAGCGTCATCCTTGCACTGAACGGGGGCTGGTTCGTTTCCTGGTCAGGGCACACGCCCGGGCTGCAGCCTCTAACCCCCGTGTGGGGCGCGCAGGAGGCGGGCGATGGATGTTTCACTCTCACATCGAGGTTTCTCTCCCTCTCTTCCTCTTCCTCTCTCAAAACCAATGAGAAAACCTTTGGAAAAAATAGCACGGGACTTGGAACACTGAGTCCCAGGTTAGCCTGGCGCGGCAGCCCAGTGTAAGCACAGTTCTGCTTCGTTCGCTGGGGCCCATTCTGACTTGACCCGGACACGCCCTGGGAAACCCTGTCTTGCAGCCTGGACTCCTTCCTGCACGGCCTCCACGCCCTGTTCAAGGGCGACTTCAGGGTCGCCGCCCGGGACGAGTGGGTGTTTGCCGACATGGACCTGCTGCAGAAGGTGGTGGCCCCGGCCATCAGGATGGCCCTCAAGCTCCACCAGGTCAGCACCCTCCTTCCTAAGGACCAGCCTGAAGCCGTACGAGAGAAATTCAGCTCTGAGAACGCGGTCCCCTTCCTCGCGAGACGTTCACGAGGGTGTTTGTGACTCGGGGATGGAGCACTGAGGCAGTTCCTGACTGACTGGCCAGCGCAGGTTGCCCTGCAGAGCGGTTAGGGGTGGGGGTGCTGATGAGGATGGGGGGAAGGAGAGTTGGCTAGGGAAGAGAACCAACCAGAGGTGCCCCCATGGTCCTGGGCAGTCTGGGGGAAGTGAGCCATGCAGCTCGTACCCAGGCAAGTCCCGAGGTTGGGACAGTGGGACGAGGCGTCCTCTGTCCGGTGAGGCGTGGGAGCTGGTCCTGGCTGCACCCCCCAGCCTCGGCCCTGTCCTCCCCCCCAGGACCAGTTCACCTGCCCCGACGAGTACGAGGACCCCGCGGTCCTCTTCGAGGCCATCCGGTCCTTCGAGCAGACGGTGGTCATCTGCCACGAGGGCGACCCGGCCTGGAGGGGCGCGGTGCTCGCCAACAGGGCGGAGCTGCTCACCCTGCGGCACGTGGTGGACGAGGGTGTGGACGAGTACAAGGTCATCATGCTGCACCGTAGCTTCCTCAGCTTCAAGGTGATCAAGGTACCGAGCAGGGTCCCGGCTGCCAGGCTCTGACGGGTGGGGGGGGGGGGGGGGGGAGCAGCAGGAGGGGGGTTGGCACGAACGTCTGTTCACAGTCTCAGAGCCGCCACTCCCACCTCTGATGACCAATGAGCAGGCGAGGGTTTCGGCAAGCCCTGGTAGAGGCACATCTACTTACTTCTAAAGCCCGGCTGGTGTGGCTCAGTGGTTGAGCACTGACCTAGGAACCAGGAGGTCAGGGTTCAATTCCCGGTCAGGGCACAGGCCCAGGTTTGGGCTCCATCCCCAGTGTGGGGACATGCAGGAGGCAGCCAATCTGAGTTCGCCCTGGCAGTGGCACCGCTCCCCCGGGCAGGTGGTCCCAGGGCACAGCCCCCTCCACCTGCTGCCCCCCCCCCCCCCGCAGGTGAACAAGGAGTGCGTGCGGGGCCTGTGGGCCGGGCAGCAGCAGGAGCTCATCTTCCTGCGCAACCGCAACCCCGAGCGCGGCAGCATCCAGAACAACCGGCAGGTGCTGCGCAACCTCATCTGCTCCTCCTGCGACCAGCCGCTGGGCTACCCCATGTACGTCTCCCCGCTGACCACCTCCTACCTGGGCACCCACCGGCAGCTGAGGGGCCCCTGGTGCGGCCCCGTCACGCTGGACGGCCTCAGGGCCTGGTTCCGGACCAAGTGGCTCAGGTGGGTCCCAGCCCCACGCCGTCACCTGGACGCTGGAGGGGGGGCCGGCAGGAGCGCTCGGCTTCCAGAAGCCGGAATTTCACGGCCTCGTGTGGTGACAGCCGCCACCCCCACGCGCCACCGACAGATCGCGCGTCTCAATCCGCAGGCTCGGGGCTGGTCGGTGAGCCGCTCAGCCAGGTGGGCGCTCGCCCTTGCTGAGGTTCGGGGTCTTCAGGGCCCACACCTGCCGCAGGCACCAGGCCAGTCCCCCGGCGCTCCCCTCTCCATCTGTCTCCTCCCCTGGTTGTGACGGTCACTGGTTCGTTTTTTGTTTTTTTCGTCTATTATTCACTTCAGAGAGGGAGAGAGAGAAACATCAACTATGAGAGGATCATCAGTGAGCTGCCTCCTGCACGTCCCCTACTGGGGACCGAGCCCACAACCCGGGCATGTGCCCTGACCTGACCTATGACCACGACCTCCTGGCTCATAGGTCAACACACGACCACTGAGCCAGCCAGCTGGAGGGCAGTCTGTGGTTATTTGGAGTGAATTCGAGCAAGTTCTGTCTGAATGTGGCCGTGTCCTCCGGCTCAGAGCTGACGTTCTGTGGAAGGCTGAGGCCGGAGCTCACGGGTGCGGGGTTTTCCTCGTTAGACTGAGATCTGGGGACCAGAGCCCTCCCTCTGCCTGCCGCCCAGGCGTGCGGCTCCTCCTGGCGTGGATGTGGGTGGGGCGTTGGGGAGGTTAGAACGTCCTGGGGAGAAAGAACCCCGGCAGCGTCTCTCCATCACAGGATGCGCAAGGACTGCCATGCTGAGCAGCCTGCAGGCGGCAACATTGAGGACGGGGACGGAGGGGGGGCCCCGTCTGCAGGCGGCAGCAGCGCCGCGAGTGGGGGCAGCCAGGAGGCTGGCACAGAGCAGCCCAGAAAAGAGGGGACCCATCACTGGTCACCCCGGGAAGGGACACGGAACACAGGTGGGTGCAGTGAGACTTGGGGTTGCTGAGACTGGGGGGAGAGGAGGCTGTGACCCCCAGGGCCCGTGTAGCTGAGAGGCTCAGAATGTCTGTCTCTGGAACACGCTGGGCACCGGGTGGTCCTCCCTGAGCGGCTCGGACCTGCTGTGATGGCCGAGCATTCGGGGTGCAGCCCGCGCTGCATAAACCACAGCCGCAGAGAAACTAACTTCACTGTCCCTGCTCTCACTCACTGGCCCCTTCCTCCCTCTGCTTCCAAGCAGTCCGTAGGGTCTCTGCAGAGGGCCTGGCCCCAGGAGACCCCCCCCCATGCCGGGTGGCCACGCTCCCCCCTGCGAGGGTAACCCCAGGCCTGGCACAGGGGTTACTGACCAAGGGTGAGTGACGCTGCTGGGGTGTCGGACCAGGACTCCCAGGAACAGGCGACCTCAGTGTCAAAGCCAGCAAAGTCCTGGCAAACAGGGCGGGTCCCTCACCCTGGCTGCTGCCCCCACCCATGCCTCCCGCCGGCCTTGGGGCTGCGGGCGCCCTGACTCTCAGGCAGACCTCCGTGGAGCCCAGGCAGAGCAGGGCGCCCACCTCCCTGCACTGGCGCTGACATGGCGCCCACCCGCATGCCGACCCGCGCTCTTTCCTTTAAAGGCCAGAGGAAGGGCAGGAGCCAGTCTGTCCAGGCCCACGGGCCGCTGAGCCCCAGGCCGCCCTTCCTCAGCTCGTCGGGCCCGATCCTGGAGAGCCGCCAGGCCTTCCTCCCCACGTCCTCGTCGGCCCATGGCCTGGCCCCCCGGCTCGGGGGCAGCCGGCTCTCCCTGCGCGCCTCGGCCGCGTCCCTGCACTCGCAGCCACCGCCCGCCACCACCGGCCACCTGGGCGTCCGCGAGCGGGCCGAGGCCCTGGTCCGGTCCAGCCTGGGCTCCTCCAGCAGCTCCACCCTCAGCTTCCTCTTCGGCAAGAGGAGCTTCTCCAGCGCCCTCGTCATCTCGGGGCTCTCGGCCGCCGAGGGGGGCACCACCAGCGACACGCAGTCCTCCAGCAGTGTCAACCTGGCACTCGGCCCCTCAGCCCGGGCTGCCGGCCAGACTGCCAGGGTAAGGGGCGCCCAGGGGGCCGGGTGGGCGGGATCCTGGCTGGTGGCCCGTCCCACTGCCCCAGACCTCCTCTCCCCCCATAGTGACAGGTGACGGGTCAGACAGAGGAGTACCCGAGCCTGCGCCCACGTGGGGATGTCCCCCTCACCCAGCAGTGGGAGCGGGGAGCACCTCGTTCTCTTCAAACCACTCTCTAACTGAGGGACGGGGCAGGGGACAGAGCAGGGCACCGATTCCCACGCGAGGTCAGCTCAGTGCTGAGGCTGCCTACTTGTCTGCTTACACTTCAGAGAGTTCCGAGAACACCCCCAAGGGGCTATCACTCAGCCAGGGTTCCAGCCAGCTACGGAGACGGGGGCCTGGCACCCGGCCGCCCTCTCCCGTCCAGGGGCAAGGAGGACACGGGAGGCATGGGGCACGCACGTCTGTGTCAGACCAGGCTTCCAGGCTTCTTCACGGCCCCGGGGCCGTTGCTGGAGGTGGATGAGGCCCCCCTTCCTCCCCTTGGGGACGGGCATGGGCACCTGTGCTCACCCCCTGCCGCTGGCGGTCAGCAGGCTGGGGCGGGCAGCATCGCGCGTGAGCTGGAAGTGGCCATACCTGTTTGCTGAGCCGCCTGCTTCTCTTTTCTCTCCGGAAGCACTTCTCCGAGCCATGCGACCCCACCGAGGCCGCTGAGCAGGGGCAGCTTCGCGGGCGCCTGGCCGTGGGGCTCGGCGTGGTCTGCAGGAGGGCCAGCCAGGAGGACATGGGCCTGGATGACACGGCCTCCCAGCACAGCGCCTCGGACGAGCAGTAGGGCCAGGAGGGGCCCCGCAGGGGGAGAGACCGAGTCCCCCACGGCTGCGCCTTCCTTTCTCTCCCTTCTGCTCCCCCCAAAACCAAGAGGCCAACACCGCCATCCACGTGAGCCCTCCCCGAGGATGAGCGAGAGCTGGTGTGGAAACTGACGGACTTTATCTCAGGTCCTTGAACCGTATCTCACACGATGGCACAAACCAGTGGACCAGGCCTCCCCCCGGCTGCCCCAGGCACAAAACTCTCCGGAATTCGGATTCAAACAAAAGCCACTCGCCATCTTCAAACAGCCAGGGTAGAGCCCATCCGCCCCTCCCACCCGACGGCAATCCGACAGCCGCATGCTGACCAGCTGACCCTTTACGTGCTCCCGCCACCAAAAAAGAGCAGCTGGTGGCCGCCCGCACCTCACCGGCCCCGGGCCCAGGCGCTGAGGTCATGTCCACGCAGACACTCTCATGCCCTGTAGTGTTCACGCTGATGTTGGGTGCGTGTGAACTGGCGACGTGCATGCAGCCATGCCCACAGCCCCGCCTGAGAGCTGGACGGACGGACATGTCGGGGAGGGACGCGGTGCCCCACGCGCCAGAGCAGCGTCCCAAAGGGAGCCGGGCCGGGTCCTCACGGGACACACGCTTGCTCCCCAGGCCAAGGAGTCCCCCCCGAGGCCCGGGCCACCTGCACCTCTGTTTTCTGGAATTAAAGGGTTTATAGTTACTGCTGTGTCCAGTCCTTTGCGTCCTGCCAGAACTTGTCATTTCTTAAAATGAGTCCCTTCCCAGGAGGAGCATTTGGGCCGATCCTGGGACTTTCCCACCGTGTGTCCCATGCCGAGCTGCAGCCCGGTTTGGGCGCCAGGCTCTGAGGGACCCGTCACTCACCCGGGAACCTCCCTTCGGAACAGCAATACTTAGAAACACTTAAGATGGAAACAGTTGTGCACAGTCCCTCGCGGCGTACCCAGCACTGACGCCAGGCAGGTTCGCAGCTAATGCTAACTGCTGAACAAGTCCCCGAAATTCCTAGATCTTCACCAGAAGTCACCTAAACACACGAAACTGAGTCACACCAGTGCACTGACCACTCCAGGGCAGGGTTACCCTCCGATTCCGGGGACCAGTGGCTCCTCCACGCTGGCTGCGGGCTGTTCCTCTCTCCACCGCCATCTGACAGCCCGGCCTGGTCTGGGCTCCTTGGGGACCCAGCAGGGGTAATGGGGGTCCCTTCCACGGTGGTGACGACACATTTCCCCGTTTTCGGGGCGGGAAACGAGGCACAGAAGGTTTAAGGACCTGGCCAAGTGCAGCTCTGGTCTGACCCCTGACCTCACCCACACCTACTGTGCGCCGAGGTGCCCACTCCACGCTGTGCATCCCCTCCACACAAGAACCCATGGGTCTGCAACCATCGTGCTCCTTTTTATTTTACAAAGTAATAAGCAAACAAGTCAACAATAAATGGTGTTGGGGGTGGGGGGAAGGGCCCGAAAAGCTCTTCTTCAAAAATAATTGTTTTTTAAAAAATCAACTTCACCCTTCTGGCGAGCAGACGCACCTGGGAGGGCTTCACGTCCTCTAAGTGCAGATCGCGTGAGACAGTAACCCCCCTCTTCCCCCTCCACATTCCTCAGCTTCACTGGGGCGGATCCCATCTGGCGTGGGAACCTCCCTCATCTCAGAATTTACCATCAGACGCACAACCGCAGAGAAAATCAACAGCCCACGTGACATTCACGGCCGTGACCGGTCCTCGGCGGGCCGGCGCTCAGACCAACTCGCCCCCAGAACCCTTCATGGGAAACGGCTGCAGGCTTTCTCTGCGGAAACCCACTCGGGCAGAGCCCGGGGCCCTGTGCCCTCGGGCCGGGCTGCTGGACGGCGAGCCCATCACTCACTTCCCGCCGCTCTGCACGCACCTCACAATATCCTCCAAGAGGTGGTTCCTGTTCTCCTTGGTGACCTGTGGGAGGAGGCAGGAGGGCCTCAGAGCCCCTTCCTCCCTTCCTGCCTCCAGCAGCCTGTGGTCTAGAACGAGCAGGTCAAACTCGAGGCCCGTGGGCCGCCTGCCTTGTTTACTCGGCCTGCGTTAGCCTTGAGTTTGACATGATTGTTCGAGAAGAGCCAGCAAGGCCGGGAAGTAGGACCCAAGGACCCAAGCGTGAGGTGGGAACCAGGTGGGTGTGAGGTGTGGGCTCCTCAGCTTCCAGGCTGCTCCCTCTGAGAACCAGCCTCAGTCGGGGGGGGGGGGGGGGGGGGGGGGGGGGGCAGCGGGACCCCGAGGCCTCCCTGCGGTCCGTCTGCACAGGGAGTGACGGTCAGTTCCTCGCAAGGAAGACTCACCCACACTCCATCCTAGAGCTAAAAGGGGGGCCATGCAAAGGCACGGCCTACTGAGCGGTGTCAGGTCGCCCACTCGGTCCGCAGCCGCGGCGGCGGCGGCGTCTGTACTCACGCTGAACACCCGCACGTCGGGCCGGCTCCGGATCTCCTCCACCAAGGCCAGCGGCTTCCCTCTGGGGACCGGGATGGTGCCCAGGACCATGGTGCCCGGGGCGGCCAGGGTCTGCCGGACAGCCTGCACGAACGGCTGGCTGAAGAGCTCCATCTTCCCCACCTCGTCGATGACGCACACTCTCGGCCCCGGGCTGCTACCGGCACCTGCCTGGGAGGACAGACGGTCCCTGGGACCCCAGGCCCATTAAGCAGGGTCCCTCCCCCGTCACGCAGCAACATCATGCCAGGGAGTGAGCCAGGGCACCTCGCAGTCCACCCCAGACAGGTCGCAGCAAACTCCTCTGCCCTGGAGACTGTCCCGCCCAGAAAACCCAACTCCTGACCCTCCTAGTCCCCCGGGCAATTGGCCCTCCCCCAGGACAGCTCAGCAGGAGCCACACGGTGTGTTTATAAACACCTAGGAAGCAGGCAAGGCCCAGTGCCTGAGGCTTAGGGCCACGAGACAGGCCTCAGCCCTTCTCAATAACCCTGCCTCTTCTTTTGCGATTCTGAGGGGCACAAGATTCCCTGTGTGTGTGGGGGGGGAGGCAGGTGCTGCAGGCAGAGGCCTGTGTGTCCCATAATCGGCAACATGAGGGTCGGTTGAAAGAAGGAAAAATGAAAAGGCGTCCTGGTTAAAAGAAACAAGGGGGTGGGGTGGTGCCCTTTAAATCCTGGATTCCCTTCCCGATGGCTTTATCCCACGTCCTTGAAAACCCCTCCAGGGCCCGGCCGGCAAGACTCCGTGGTTGAGCAGGAGGTCACAGTTGGATTCCCGGTCAGGGCACAGGCCTGGGTTTTGGGCTCGATCCCCAGCGTGGGGCGTGCAGGAGGCGGCCGATCCATGATTCTCGCTCATCACTGATATTTCTATCTCTCTCTCCCCTCTCTCTCTCTCTGAAATAAAACTATTATTTTTTTAAAAAAACCCTCTAGGAGCAGGGGTGGGGCCAGGAATCCCAATGACCCCCAGCTCCTGGGATGCCCATCCTTGTGTAGCCCGCCCCCCTCCTCCCACCCAGGGCTGGAGCTGAATTTCTGTGACAAGGAATTCACTCGTACTTCAGAGCCACAGCAAGCCACCTGGCGGATGCTTATTAATTAAGAGTCACTCGCTTGAAGGCTTTTAAACGGTAAAATGCTAAGCAGGCCTCCCCTTAAGCGCAAAGCCCCTGCCTGCGGTCCAGGGCCAGCAGCTCCCACTGTGCACCGCAGCAGACGGGCTCCAGGAGCAGAACCCACACTCACGTTCAAGACGGGAAGCGCCAGCTGCTCGAAGGACGCCAGGTCCACCACGTACTGCCCGACCCGGCACTCCCGTGTTCCAGGCGGAGGCCCTGCCCTGGGGGGAGTGGGGGGACAGTGAGTCCTGCTGAAAGGCCCCCGACCGCTGACCTTCCGCGGAAGCTACATCATCCTGAAACCCACCCACGGCCCTGGCCGGGCGGCTCAGGGATGGCGGCATCTTCCCGTGCATCAGGAGGTTGGGGGTTC
Organism: Murina feae; assembly: GCA_004026665.1. NCBI lineage: Eukaryota > Metazoa > Chordata > Mammalia > Chiroptera > Vespertilionidae > Murina > Murina feae. The sequence continues at coordinate 32,264 of PVJC01004601.1, read as the reverse complement.
AATTCCTGGTCAGGGCACACGCCTAGGTTTCGGGTCTGATTCCTGGTCAGGATGCATCCAGGAGGCAACCGATCGATGTCTCTTCCCTCTCTCTCTCAAAACAAACAAACAGAAGTGTGCAGAGCTGAGAGCAGGGCTACCACTAAGTGTGCCCACCATCAGCCATGCCCCGGGGGAGCTGCTGCCCCCACCAGCCCTGGAAAGCGTCGTGGGGGACGGGACTGGGGTCACACGTGAGTACAAGCCCGTGGAAGGAGCTCCTGAGAGAAAGGTGGCGTTCCTATACTCTTGTTTTTCAGATGGCGACGTCAACCCGCTTTCTTTCCCTAACAACTCCAAGGACCTAAGATTCTTCCAGGAGGAAGAGAGCTCGTGGCTCAACCCTGTGTCCAGGGAGAAGGCCCCACCCGAGAGGGGAGACCTCCGTACCCCACTCTGGACAGAGGTCCCCGCAGGCCGGACAGCGTGACCACGTCGAATCCTGTCCTCCTGCCTCCTTGCCTGACTTCTTGCGTGTAGAAGCCATCCACTGGCACTCCGGAGGACTTCAACACCTCGCTGGCTTTCTGGATCAAAGTCGTCTTGCCAACACCTGAGGTTCGAGAAAGAAAAGCCCGCTAAGCCCCTGGCGGTCAGCCCTGCCTGGGCCCGGGACCAGAGCCGGCCTCCAAGGTGGGGGAGGGTGGGGGCAGCTGACCGTGGGAGAAACACTAAGCACCCAGGAGACCCACGTGGGCGCTCAGAACCCATAAAGCCTTCCCTCTCCCAGAAGGGAGACGGGCAGCGCCCAGAGCCCAGGTCTGCAGCCTGCACCCGCGCGCCCCCACCCCACGCGCCCCAGGCGCACCCCCACCACCCCACACGCCCCTATGCACGCTCCCCGCTCCGCGCTCATCCTCATCCCGCTCACGCCCCTATGCGCACCCCACCCCACGAGCCCCACGAACACGCCCACCACCCACACGCCCCTATGCGCACCCTCCACGTGCATCCCCCGCCGCGCGCCCCCTTGCGCACCCCTCGGCCTCAGGGAGGCGGGGACTAGGCGGGGTTACCTGGGGGCCCCGTGAGAAACACGTGCTGGGCCATACAACACGCCGGGGAGGGGGTCACGGCCGCCTCGGGGTCACGGACGCAATCCCGGAAAGGGTCGCGGCCTAAGCCCCGCCCACCACGTGCGCGGGCCCCACCCCCGCCGGCCGGAAGCACCGCCCCTCGCCGCGCAGGCGCTCTCCGCGCCCTTCCCCGCGCCGGGGCCTCGGTCTGCGCATGCGCCCTCGGCCTCGGGGCTCGGTGCGCGCAGGCGGGGCTGGGAGGGTGGAGGTCCCGCCCCGTGCGCGTGCGCGTGCCCCAGCCTCGGGGCTGGGCTCGCGTGGGGTATTTGCCAGGAGACGTGCGTGGAGGGGGGGGTTAGTCACGACGCCAGTGCTGCTCCACGCGGGCGCCGGCGCCGAATTCTGCGCTGGGATCGCGCCTGCGGGCTGCAGGTCCCGGGCTGCGGGCCCCCGGTTGTGGGACAGCCCTGAAGGAGGCACCGGTCCTGGCAGCTTTGCCAGGGGCTCCAACTACCTGCCCCGCGTGGTCAGCCACAGCTGCCGGGGTGGGGGCGCGTGGGGTGGGGTGCGCATAGGGGCATGCCCGGCTGCAGCTGCACCTCGTCAGAGTCATTGGTCCTGGCGAGTCCTTAGCATCTGGGTCTCCTTTGTTCAAAACTCCCTGGCAAGCCCACCGGGGCCCTGGGTCAATGGTTGAGAGATGACTTATGAACCAGGAGGTCTGGGTTTGGTTCCGGTCAGGGCACAGGTCCGGGTTGCGGGCTCGATCCCCAGTGTGGGGTGTGCAAGAGGCAGCCCATCCATGATTCTCTCTCATCATGGATGTTTTTATCTCTCTCTCCCTCTCCCTCTCTGAAATCAATTAAAGTATATTAAAAACACCCCCACCACCCCCTGGCTAGAGTGGAGGGAGTTTGGGGGTGGGAGGGGGTGGGTGGAGAAGATGCCGGGATTGCGAGGTACAGAATGGCAGTTACGAAATCATCACGGGAAAGTAAAGTACAGCCTAGGCCCCAGGGAAGACAGCCAGTAACACTGTCATTACTGTATGGCGCCGGGTGGCTTCGTAAGGTATGTAAGTGTCTTAACCAATACGCTGTCTATCTGAAACCAACATAATACTGAATGTCAACTGCAATTGAAAAATAAAAAACAGCCAAAAAAAAAAAAAAAAAAAAAAACCCACCCAACCAGCAATTCCTACAATCCACAGGGGTTGAGAGCACTCATCAGGCTGAGTCCTCTCTTCAGCTCCGCTGTGAAGACCACTTCCCCTTCTTGCCCACAGGCCCTGAGTATGGACAAATGCAAGACCCAGCCGGGGGATCTCCCTGAGCAAAGAATTAAGTGGCTCCCCCCTCACATAGCCACTCAACGCGGCGTTTCAGCCAGCGGGATGAAGTGGCCGTGGCCCCGGGGCCAGATCTACCTGCAAACTCTTTCAGCCTAACACGTGTAGCGCGTGACTTGTGATCAATCATCCTCCATCCTGGCTGAGAAAGCAATTTCAGTGCGAGCGCAACTTAATTGGTTTGTGCCCACGTGGGACCGCCAGGGCCCGCCGTGTACACTGGTTAGGTGGCCTCTGTCTCTTGCTGTTTAAAAAGGAATCATCTACAAGCGTTTTAGACTTGTACCGTGCAGCCATCACCGTCACTTCTGCAACACTGATAAGGCATCGCTGGCAATGTAGGGCCCTGCACTGAGGATCATGTCTCACCTCCATACAAACTGCAGTCAACAGCAGCTGATGTGCCCGGCTGGTGTGGCTCAGTGGTTGAGCGTCCGTCCACCTAGGAACCAGGAAGTCACGGTTCCATTTCCCCCGTCAGGGCACATGCCCGGGGTTGCGGGCTCCATCCCCAGTAGGGGGCATGCAAGCAGCAGCCAATCAATGATTCTCTCTCATCATTGATGTTTCTCTCTCTCCTCCCCCTCCCTTCCTCTCTGACATCAATAAAAATGTATTTTAAAAAGGAACAAAGTTCTGAAGACAAGCTTCCTGAGTTGGAATCCCAGCTCCACTTAAAAAAAAAAAAAAGTGGAGCAAACAAAGGGAAGGAGGGGTGGAGGCTGACATTACACAGGGCTCAGAAATCAATAGCTCTGTGAGCTTCTTTCAAAGGACTTTCCAGGCTGCTTTCATGCCAAGGAACATGGCAGAAAGATGCACTTTTGCTCTAAATTTCTGTGCTCTTTCGGACAGGACGTCCGCTCCCCAATTCCCCTTCACATTAAGGGCTGACTTCGTTGCCTCTGGGCCAGAGTGAACGGGGCCAGAGGTCGCTGGGTTTCAGAGCATCGGAGCGTCCGTGTAGATGTGAATTCCATGGATGTCAATTCCTGGCAAGCTTCTCGCAAACTCGAAGCCTGGAGTCCTCCCCGGGAAACCGAAGAGAGTTTTCGAAACTTCCTCGTCATCTCCTACTGTAATTTAAACAAGCAGACTTGTAATTCATGCTTTCCTTGCTTTCCTGAAAACATATTTTGTTCCATTGCAAATTTGGGATGTGCACATTCTGCTTGTCTGCCAGGTCTCACAAACAAGTGGGAGTTTAATTACACAAAACAAAGGCACTATTTTAAGTTGGGGGAGAAAATTAATCTTCCCTTTCTTCTTATCTCTCAAAGAGAAGCCACTGACCTCCGCTGAATTCGCTTCCTTTAAAGCCCTCGGACTTGCTTAATCCCTAAGTCTCAGGGATTTGGGGAGAAGTTTTAAAGGGATAGATAGCTTTTATAAAGTGGTTTTCTCTAGCTCACTATGGTTTCCATTTTGAAACCAGAAGCTCCTGATACCAGTTCAGAAACAGAGCTCATTGCGTGTGGAGCTCAATGCTTTGCAAGAATCATCTCATTTAATCCACAAAACAGCACCACTAAGAAAAGCGCTTTTTATGTTTTAAATATATTTTTATTGATGTCAGAGAGAAAGAGAGAGGGGAGAGAGAGATAGAAACATCAATGAGGAGAGAGAATCATGGACCGGCTGCCTCCTGCAGACCCCACACTGGGGATGGAGCCCATAACCCGGGCCTGTGCCCTGACCAGGAATCAAACTGTGACCTCCTGGTTCATAGGTCAATGCTCAACCACTGAGCCACACTGGTCGGGCTGGCTGTATTTTAGGAGGCAGGTGAACGGACATTTGCAGCGTTAATTCCAAAGTGTCCCAGCTTCCACAATACATTCCCGATTAGGTTTCAATCGAGGAATTTTTTTTGGTGTGTGTGGTTTTTTTTTAATAACTTGAAGAATTTACACTGCACATTCGCATGGTTCTGTTTGGACGGTATATCCATTACCACCACCACCCGCCCCGGCCCCCATCACATTTCCTCCCCGTCCCAGACTCTGCTGACTCCTCCACTCCCACTTCAGCTACTGTCTGACCTTGGCCATCCTGTCACCTCCGCGCATCTCAGCTTTCCTCACCTGGAACCCGAGAAAGCCCCCTGCTCCTCTGTGTGCCTGCGAGGCCTCACTGGGCCGCAGTCCTCTCGTCCGAATGCTGAGAGAGGAGAAAGCACCGGGGCCTGTTCAATGGCAAGTCACTCTGAGCTCGTTAAGAAATATAGGTCCAGCCCGGCCAGCGTGGCTCAGTGGATAGAGCATCGGTCTGAGGACTCAAAGGTCCCAGGTTCGATTCCAGTCAAGGGCATGTACCTTGGTTGCGGGCACATCCCCAGTAGGAGGTGTGCAGAAGGCAGGTGATTGATGTTTCTCTCTCATCAATGTTTCTAATTCTCTATCCCTCTCCCTTTCTCTCTGTAAGAAATCAATAAAATGTATATTAAAAAAAAAAAGAAAAGAAATATAGGTCCAGCCCGGCCGGCATGGCTCAGTGGTGGAGCGTGGACCTATGAACCAAGTGGTCCCAGTTCGATTCCCGGTCAGGGCACAGGCCCCGGGTTGCGGGCTCGACCCCCAGTGTGGGGCGTGCAGGAGGCAGCCGATCAGTGATTCTCTCTCATCACTGATTTCTATCTTTCCCTCTCCCTTCTTCTCTGAAATCAATAAAAATATATTTACAATAATAATAATAACCAGCTAGGGTGGGCGGTCTTTAGAGTTTCTCCCAGGGCTGACCTTCTGCGGCTGTGAGGGGCATCCTGACTGCGGGCAAACACCACTGACCCAGGAGGTAGCACCACCAACTGGAAATGCTGTCTGTGTCCGAATCCCCAAGGCTCGTGCGGAGAAGGGCCTGTCGTCGCGTCCAGCTCTCATCTCGGGGCCTTGCAAGCAACGCAGCTGCCATTCAACCACATCCCTTTCAATGCCTCCTTTGGACGCAATCTATTTTTGAGTCCCAAAGGCACCGTGAACGGAACCAGCACGGCAGGCAGCTGACTTGGAGAGAAATTGCACAGAAAACACCGGAGGCGGTCACTCCCGCCCCGAAAATGGGCCAAAAGGGAAGCATTTAGTACAACTGGCTGAGCTCAGAGCTAATTGTTGCTCCTGGAATCCCAGCCGCGCTGCGCTGGCCACTCAACGCTAATGAACATCTTCCCTTTGTTCCCACTGTTTCCTGCTACGTTTGCTTTTTCGTTTTTCTCTTTTTAAAAAAAAAAAAATGTTTTTATTGATTTCAGAGAGAAAAAGGGAGAGGGAGAGAGGGAGAAACAACAACGATGAGAGAGAATCATGGATCGGCTGCCTCCTGCTCGCCCCCCACTGGGGATGGAGCCCGCAACCCGGGCCTCTGCCCTTGACCGGGAATCAAACCGTGACCTCCTGGTTCCTAGGTCGATGCTCAGCCACGGAGCCACGCCGACCCGTCTTGTTTTTCTCCTTGGCACATAACAGAAGGATCGCAATGTGGGTGCTAGTGGCTGTCAGTTTACAATGTTAACATACAATCGTGCACCAGGTCACAGCGGGAACAAAAGCTATCAACCGGTAACTTCGTAACGCCCGTGGGAAGCCGGGGACGAGAGGTGGCCGTGCCCACCTCGGGAGCATCCCCTCACGCAGAGTGACGGCTGCAGTACAGAGCATGGGCGCATCAAGTCCAGAATCAGCCGAGAGAGAGAGAGAGAGAGAGAGAGAGAGAGAGAGAGAGAGAGAGAAAGAGAGAGAGAGAGAGAGGCAGGCTGTGAACGGGGCTGCTCCCCCCCCCCCCAAGCGACAGCTGCTTGACGAATGAGAAGGCCTGGATGGATGGGCCCAGGAGGATGAGCGATGCTTGTTTGTGTGAGTGCCGACAGGGGACCAGCACACTTGCTCTCCGTGGAGAATGACAGGCTGTGGCTGATACCACAAACGCAGAGGGGGTGTCGAAAATGCGGGACTCGACTAGTCTGGGAATTCAGGGATTCCTCGTTGCCAGGGATGCACAGTCATGCTGGCTGACAAACACGCAGAATCAAGCCAGCGGTGTTCCGAGAGCTGAAGGTCCGTAGGTGCTTGGTGAAAATAATCATTAAAAACTCGTTTCAAAGATCGCATCGGGACAGAAAATTAGCGTGTTACGTGATATCTGTGTCTTAGGACTGGGGGAGCCAGCGGTTACCTCACGGTATTAATGAGTTCTTTGGATCAGCTCACGGTATTAATGAGTTCTTTGGATCAGCTCCCCGTGGTTGGGAATGCATGCCCACATCTGCACGCCACCTTTGCTCCTAGGGGGCTAGATCCTTCGGCCAACATTACCTTGTTGGTCGAGAAACCACCACCCTGTGTGTGGTCACCCGCCATCAGAGACCATCTACCTGCCGAAAGGAATGGGCGCAGGACTGCCCCCTAGGGAGGAGCACCAGCGGCACAGACAACCACCTGGCCTTTTCCTGGAGGCACCAAGGTCCCCCAGGCCTGCAGAATCCATCCTAGGAGCAGCAGCCCATACCCCGGAGATCCGACTGGACTACTATGTGGCCATCTTGTCAACCTTCCCCTTCTATTTAGCTTCCTTCTTCCACCTCCCCTGGACACACCAGCCTCTTCCCAGAGGGGTTATCAGCATTCACTCCCGACAGACACGATCCTCTCCTGGTGTGTTTTAAAAAAATATTTTTATTGATTTCAGAAAGAGGACAGGAGAGGGAGAGATAGAAACATCCATGATTGAGAGAGAATCATCCATCGGCTGCCTCCTGCACGCCCCACCCTAGGGATCAAGCCTGCAACCCGGGCCTGTGCCCTGACTGGGAATCAAACCGTGACCTCCTGGTTCCTAGGTCGACGGTCAACCACTGAGCCACACTGGCTGGGCCATAAATGCCTTTTGAAGATCACTGGGGTCTGTTCTATTACTGAGAGTTTTGCCTGGGGTGGGGGTTGGCTCCTCTGCCTCCCTCACTGCCTCTTGCAGGAGAAATCTGGTCTGCCTCCTGGGGACCTCGCTCCCCGGTGGAGAAATCCTGGCTCTCGGAACCTTCGGTCATTTGTGCAGTGGCTAGAATGCTTTGGAACTAAAAAGACTCTCAGGATCTTTGTCTGAAGGGCCCTTTGCCCACTGTGCTTTAAAGCTTCTTGGGGCCCGGCCGGCGTGGCTCAGTGGTTGAGCGTCGACCTATGAACCAGGAGGTCATGGTTCAACTCCCGGTCGGGGCATGTGCCAGGGTTGCCAGCTCGATCCCCAGTGTGGGGTGTGCAGGAGGCAGCCGATCCATGATGCTCTCTCATCATCGATGTTTCCATCTCTCTCTCCCTCGCCCCTCCTCTCTGACATCAATAAAAATATATTTTAAAAAAATTAAACTTCTTAGGGACCACTCAGCTCCGGGAATCCCACCAGCGGCCCAGCTCCTGGCTGTGTCTGTGGGCTACAGGTGTCAGAGAAAGCGATGCTCTGGTCTCTCTCCCACTTTGGACCAAATGTGAGCACCCTCCACTGCTCTCGCCCTCCTCCCTTCTTCCCCTCCTCCCTTCTCTCTCATATTCACTTCCTCTGGCCCCTCTTCCCACTGGTCCCCTCTCTGTTCTTTTGTCCCTGTCAGGCTCACAGGCAATTTCATTTACTGGTTGGCTTCTCCCAAGGGCAATGGTTCTCCACTCTGTCTGTAAATTGCAATTGCTTGGAGAGATCTGAGAAAATAGCGATGGATGCCTGGTCCGCATCCCCCCCGAGTGCTGTGTAATTGGTGCTGAGTGGGCCCCAGGCAGCGACAGCTGTAACCTGCTCCCCGGAGCTTCTAACAGGCAGTGGAGTGTGGAAACCTGACCTCAGGGCGCCCTTCCAGGAGGAGGACTGGCAGGTGCCGTGGCTGCAGGTGCTGGGGTGGCCTGCTGACCCCGCCCATTCACGGGAGAATCGCCCGCCCCCGATGCCATTACAAGTGATTTCCCACCCTATTGGCAAACATCCTCAAATCCATCCCGAGAGAACAAAAGCAGAAAATTATAGAATGACAGTCCTTCAGCATGTTTCGGTTCATCCCACTGCAATCTGTGTACAATTGCTACACCCCCGATTTCGGACTTGACTCGCATATTCAATCAAGAGCGGGAAATAAAATACCTAAAATATTAATCAAAACAGAGTCTTCCTACATCAATCCATAGTCCTCTGCTGTGTTATATTACTTAGTGCTTCATTCTCCCTCACTCTCTTTCTGCCATTTTTAAACATTTCTATACAAAATGATTTGCCAAAATTAATACATGATCTCCCAGGCTCGTTTCTCTTTTTGTCTGATCCACAGAGTAGTTCTCGTATAGGGCTGTTTTATCATTTTCAATCGCCCCAAATATTCACAGAAAGAACTATGAACCAGGAGGTCATGGTTCAATTCCGGCCAAGGGCACAGGCCGGGGTTATGGGGTCCATCCCCAGTGAGGTGTGTGGGGGAGGCAGCTGATCCACGATTCTCTCATCACTGGTGTTTCTCTCTCTCCCGCTTCCTTCCTTTCTGAAATAAAAAGAAAAACTATCTATAATAATAAAAGCATAACATGCTAACTAGACTGGACAGCTGAATGACCTCTTGGACCAAGCCAGGGCTGCAAGGGCTGAGGCTGCCTCCATGGCTGTGGGGGTCGAGCCCCTTGCACGAATTTCGTGCATCGGGCCTATAGTCTATATATATAAAAGCCTTAGCGACTGTCCAACTGTCTGACCGGCTGGTAGCTATGACACGCACTAACTACCAGGGGCAGACGCTCAACGCAGGAGTGGGATGCACCGGCATGCAAACATGGAACAGACTGATGAAACTCAGAGGGAAGGGGAGAGGGGAGAGGGCGGGAAGAGATGAACCGAAGATCTCATATGCAGACCAGAGGCCCGGCGCATGGATTTGTGCACCAGTGGGGTCCCTTGGTCTGGCCTGCGCGGATCGGGTCGAATCTGACATCCCCGGAGGGGTCCCGGATTGTGAGAGGGCGCAGGCCGGGCTGAGGGACCCCACCGGTGCATGAATCCACGCACTGGGCCTCTAGTACAATAAAATAAAAGCCAAGCCCCTCCACCTCTAACTCACACTCGTCCAGCTCGTCCACACAGACCCAGCACTGTCATTGTCACCTGGTGAAGGGCAACCGCAACCGGGTCTCACTGGGCCAGAAAGCAAACCAACACTGCTCCTAGGACAACTGCTTCGTTTCGCCTTTTAAGAAGCACAAACCCTTTAAAGGCTTAGGAAGGTCTTTCCGAGAGGGTCCGCACGTTGAAATCTCTGGGTTGCCGTCCGCGCGTCTATACGGAAGCTGGAGAATTTTCAGAAATGCATAATGAAGGCCGGGGGGGGTGGGGGGGGGTGGGAATGCCAGCATTCAAGATTGAACATGAGCTTGCAGGGCACAAGGGACTGAGCGCTGCCAGCAAGGGCTCACGGGGGAATTCCCGAGACCAATGAGGTGTGAGCAGAGGCAGTTTTTTTTTTTTTTTGGAAAGGGAGAGGAACAGAGGGGTCCCTGCGGGTATAAACAACGCCAATGAAAGGACCAGAAAGGAAAAAGAAGATGCTATTGCCAGCCAGAGGGGAAAAAAGGGAGAAAATGCCCTTTTATTGTGCTGTCAGGAGAAAAAATGGGTCCCAGAGAGATCCTTCTAGACCCATTAAGAAATGAAGGGAGAATTAGATCAACAAGCCCATTAGGGAGCTAAGACGGTGGAATGTCTGCCGGGGGAAAAGCCTCGGAAAAGTAGGACCATTTATAAAGACATTCATCCGGGAGGGTTGGGCCACAAGGAGCTGTAAAGATCGCGAAAGGAGAGTGTCACTGGGAAAACAGTCTGGGGTGCGAAAAGCTTGGTGTGATGAAGGTTTGCCCCTCCGACCGTGTCCTAGGTCTGAAGGCTCCACATGTATTTCCTGCCCAGGATATAGGTGTTCTGTGCAGGCCTTATTCTGAGTTATCCAAACAATCAGTCCAGCGGGTGTTCCACCAGTTCCCACACCCTATGTCCCTAGCAACTTCCCTGAAAATGTTGTGGGTCCTGAGTTTGGAGGGAACCACGAAGACCCTGGCAGCTTTCAATGGGAAATTGTCACAGTTTCGCAGAGGTCACGAGGCCTCTCTGGGGTCGAGAGGCCTTTGTTCCACGCGACTGACTGAGGCTCTGGTGGTCTGACCCCGGGGATAGGCTGCGGGGAACTTCCCACCTAAGAAAGGCTGTTCTCCACCACCTTCTTCAAGCACGCATCCTGCTCGCTGTCTAGTCTGACTGTAGTGTTTACTCACCTCCGGGCCAGGCTGTGACCCTCTGGCATTACACAGTCATGAAATCAAGCGTGTGCATCCGCACCAGCATTAAAAAGGAATGAAACGGCCCTACCTGGTCTGGCTCAGAGGATAGAGCGTCAGCCTGCAGACTGAGGGGTCCTGGGGTCGATTCCGCTCAAGGGCACGTACTTCATCCTTAGCCCAGGTCCGGGCGCATGCAGGAGGCAACCAATCGATGTGTCTCTCTCACATTGATGTATCTCTCTGTCTTTCCCTCTCTCCATCTCTAAAAGAGAAATAAAGAAAACAGAATACAAAAGTAATTTCAGCCACATCAAACGTGACATAATTTTCTATGTTGTTTTGTGGCAGCCACGCGCATGTGTAGGGGAGTGTGTGTGTGTGTGTGAGTCATCACATGACAAATGTTGGAAAGCCAGTACGCATGCTCTCAGAGGCTCCTCGGGGGTTGCCCCAACTCTAGCCTCCCTGTCCTCTGACTTGTCCTGCAGCCTCTGGCAAAGCTTATCTTTTTAAAAAATATGTTTTTATTGATTTCAGAGAGGAAGGGAGAGGGAGAGAGAGAAGCATCAGTGATGTGAGAGAACCATGGATCGGCTGCCTCCTGCACGCTCCACCCTGGGAATCAAGCCTGCAACCTGGGCCTGTGCCCTGACTGGGAATCAAATCGTGACCTCCTGGTTCATAGGTCAACGCTCAACCACTGACATTGCCGGCCAGACATCACCGTTAAACCCTTTTAATCCAGCAAGCTCCTCTGGATCTGGATCTACTGTCCCCATCCAAACTCCCGTTTCCACTGCCAAAGTTTGGTTCCAGCTGCCTTTTGCACAGACCTGGACATAGTCGCCTGAGGTCTGTGTTCATTCTGACTCTTGCACTCCCCCTCCCCCTGGCAACACTGTTTTTTGCTTCTCTCCCCCCTGGACCTGAGCCTACCCCACCCCCACCCCTCCCTTCAGATGACAGGGCCTCTGTGTGGCCTCAGGAGTCCTATCCCCGCTCCTTGCCCCCTTCCTGCTCCGGGTCTGCAGGCAGAATTCCTCTCTGCAAAGGACTTCTCAGCCAGCGTCTTTTATTCAGAATGTCCCTGGGGCCAGTGCTTCCATCCCTTCACTTGAAAGCCTATTTCACAGTCTAGTAGGCCTCACCGTCTAGGGAATTTTTCTTAACTTCTTCGAAAAATGTCCTTTTCTTCATTTTAATCTATTACTCCTAGTCATACCACTGATTCCATCATAAATAACATGTCAACTTTTGGCAAGTATATATCTATCTTAACCTCATTTAACTTAAGACTGTATTTACACGAATCCTCAGCCAGCCTGGAGGGTTTGGCTCAGCGCACAGAGTGTCGGCCTGCGGATCTAAAGGTCCCGGGTTCGATTCTGATCAAGGGCACGAAGCTCTGTTGCAGGCTCCTCCCCGGCCCGGGACCTGGTTGGGGGGCTTGTGCAGGAGGCAACCCATCCATGTGATTCTCTCACATCCAGGTTTCTCTGTCTTTCCCTCTCTCTAAAGATCAATGGAAAGAGATCCTGGGTGAAAAACAAAACAAACCAATGTAATCCTCAGTTCTCACTTAATCTCACACATCACGACTGAATTCTAGCATGAGTCGTCACACATACCCCTGAAAACAGGGAGACCCACTGGAAAGGCAGCTGGGGCCTGACAGGAGAACGGGGTTTCTCTCTCGCTGGAATGATGACCCAGGCATGAACAGGGACTGTCCCATCGGATGACCTGACTACATTTGATTCCCTTCTGGCTTCATCCTAGAAGGAAACAAAAATATTTAAGTAAAGCAGTTGTATAAATTATAACGTATTTTCTTTACCATAAACATGTCACCCAAAGGAAATGAATGGAATCTGAGCAGCACGATCGAGAGATGGTTAACACAGCCCCCTAGAAGTTTTATTGCCTGCCCAATCCAAGGGTTTGGGGGGGGGGGGAGGCAAGTCTTGAGTTTTTAACCACATTATTAAGCGACGAGTCCTCGGGCCTTAGAGCAAAGCACTGAGGCTTTGAAATGGTTTTCCTGGGACTGCGGTAAAGGCAACCATTTGATTACCAGTTGCGATGCTTTTCCACTGGGGTTTCGTGTCTTCCTTGTGTTTTACTTGGGCATATGTAATGGGAAACATGGCTGTAATTATCCCCAAGGGCTGCAACTCTAATCTCCACCGTGTAATTGAAATTTCCTCCGAAGCCAAGTGTTTTTCCTGGATCCGCCCCAGCGTAAGAACATCTGAATGCTGATCGTTCCCCGGGGGAGAGGAATATATATTCTCTCTCTTTCTCTCCTCTCGATTATGATTCCTTCCATCCTTCCATTTCCATTGCCACTATTGTGAACCTCTTAAGCAAACACGAATCGCTCTTCCCCACTTGAGTATTTAAGTATCTATGTGTCGAACAGACATTTATCAAGTGTAGCTGCACCGGAATACACGGAGCTGTGCAAAAGCTGGGTACACGATGGGGAATGAGACACCTGTCAGTGTCTGTCATCAGAAAGGTTACAGCCTAGTAGCCCATTTGCTTCAGTGAATAGAGCATCAGCTTGGGGACTGAAGGGTCTAGGGTTCGATTCCGGCCAAGGGCACATACCCGGGTTGTGGGCCTGATCCCGAGTAGGGGGTGTGCAGGAGGCAGCCAATCAATGATTCTCTCTCATCATTGATGTTTTTATCTCTCTCTCCTTTCCTCTCTGAAATCAATAAAAACATATTTTTAAAAAGTGGAGATAGTTTAGGAAAATAGATACTTTTATTTTTATTAGATAAACAACTTAAGTCTTACCAGATTATAGGGTGATTTCATGATCAACACTGTCAGATTTAATGCAGAACACTAAAAATCAAAGAAATGACAAACATTTATATCTCTTAAAAAGAATTATTCACATTATTTATGGACTAAAAATAAAGCTATTAAAAATTATTTCACTAGCCATACATACAGGTTATAAAAAATTAAATGCTTTAAAAAAAAAAAAACACATTTTACACCGTATATCCTGGGAGTTTATTTACTAGTAATTCGCAAATATCTTTGCATTGTTCGGAAATATTTAGTGAAGCAATTTCATCGCTGTCTTCTTCAAAGTGATCGGATTTACTGCATTCTGACAAATTCGATGGCAGATATGAACTCACTTGGGATGTCCGAATTGACTGACTTCTTTCTAAAGACCTGCAATCAGCTCTTGTTTTCATAGCGCTGTCTTGACCCGTCTTCGGAACATTAGAAAGATGCACGCTATTTTGGTCTAACTGGTTTTCCTTTTCCTCAGTCCAACATGAAGATAAGTCACTAGTAGAGAGAGTAGATGCTTCCTCCAAACTCTCATCTCGCGTCTTTGAAACATGAAATCTTTTGGATGAGAGCACTGGTGATCCGGCTGAAAAAGGTGGGGTAGGAATAAAACTCTGTTCGTGGCTGTTTTTCCTTATGGACAATCTTGTTGCACTAGACTTCCTGTAACGCTGACTATGTTTTGAATTTTCTGCCGATGGACTCGTATCATGAGCCTGTAAAACTCTACTGGTGTCGTCAGTACAGAAATCTTCCGAGTAGCAAGGGCTGGTGAAGTCATCGGAATATTTCAGCTCTGAGATGCTCTCGGAGCAACTGTATTTACGTGGTTGACTTTCCTTCGCATCAGCATTAAGAGCCTCATTATCGGTGGTTTTGTCTTCTATATCTTTATCTCCTACAATCTTGTCAAGAGCTGCAACCTGTTGGAAAACGAATGGACTCTGGACTTTCGTTTCCACTTTTTCTTCCAAAATATTTGTATGAGCAAATCTTTCTGGAACCATAGGATTTGCAGGACTCACAATTTCTTCCAATGCACCATCACTGGTTCGATTTTCACTACCCTCAACCGTCTCTTCAGAAACTGCACATTTTGGTTGCGTTTCTTTGGTTGTGCTGGGGCCATCCACAGCTCCGCTCAGCAGCTTTGAAGAATCGCCATTTTCAGCGGAAGATGTGTCCGATTCTAAACTCTTATCTGCAGGCAATCGGTGTGGCTTCTGCCGCTGTCCTGCAGAGCCTGGTACGGGAACTCTGGATGATGGGATTCGGGCTTTTGCACCGAACACCTGTGCTTGCATCTTCCTATACTGTTCTCGCCTTTCGTGTACTACCAACATACCGGGGTTTGTTTGCTTTAGACGTAGCTTAAGTGTATTTGTCAAGCCATAGAGCAGCTTCCCCCTTGGAGCCTTTTTGGAGGGAGCGCCATGGTTCTTTTCCAAATATTTACCTTTCTGAAGATTTTCATCTTGGTTCTTTTTACACTGAAGGCCCAGTGGCTTTTCATCGCCCCCCACAGGGAACTTCCTTTCCTTTGATTCAGATTTAGCTGTGGATTTGGCAGAAGACTCTGGTGACTTCTTACCCTCAGGTCTATATAACCAGGCTAAGTGAGGGTGGATATGCGTGGGGCTCGCCACAGGTTGGTTGTATAGCAAGGACAACTCCACCAGCAAAGCGTTTAACAAAGGCAACTGCCTTATTGTATTCATTCGATTTGGCTCAGGTTGAGGGCGGCCTGTACTTTGATGATTTGCTTCTATGTCCTCAGCTCCTGCAGGATTAAGTGCCGCAGGAGTCTCACGCGCTGCAGAATCTGTGTGTGTTAGAAGATGCATATGTGTTGGGGGCCTGACAGGTGTTGCTTCTGGAAAAGCACCATCCAGTTCCTCCGATACATTCACTTGAGGTTTAATGGTGACTTTACCCGGTAGCGGAGGCCTTTTATCTGGGGTCACGTGAGTGTAATACAGGGGCGGAGGGCAAAAGGTGTTCGTCTCAAGGTCCAAGTCCGGGACTTCCTGGTCTGGGGGGCTTACCCTGCCCACACAGCTGGCATCTGAACAGACAGACTCGGTGTTGCCATCGTCCGCAGACCCCGTGCTACCTGCCTTGGCCTCAGGGCGGAAAACGACTTCCTTCGAATCCCTCTGAGCCTCCTGGCTGTTAAAACTCTGCGCAGGCCCATCAGGATCCCTTGGACTTGGGTCCGAGTGTGGCTGCGGTAGCTGTCTCTCCTGCTGGGCTGGGGACCTGCCCTCCACGGCCCTCCGCACCCCCCCATCTCGCACCCCACCCCCCGCGGAAGTCAGTGGCCGCTCCAGATGGCCCAGCAAGCTGCTGCCCAGGTCGGTCAGGCGGTAGGCCAGCGCCATGTCGCCCACCCGCTCCCCGACGTGGTTGTGCAGCGGGAAGCGTCCTCGGTGCCCGTGGGAGCAGCAGGAGGCAGCCGGCCCCAGGACCTCGAGGGCGGCGGCGGCCAGCGAGATGCTGCAGGTGCCCAGGAGCCGCGGGGCGGGAGTCGGGCGCCCGGGGGGCAGCCGCAGCAGCAGGGCGTACAGCGGGGTGGCGAGGAGCCGGCAGCGCAGGGTGGCGGGGTGCAGGCGGAAGAGGCAGGACTTGCCGCGACCGAAGCTGAGCAGACCGGGCCTGGGTTGCGGGGCGGCGGCCCCGGGGCCCCCGGGAGGGTACACCAGCAGCGTGGGGAAGTCCAGCAGGCGGAAGGCCACCGCGGGGCACGGGGCGCGCGAGGACGCCTCCTCCTGTTCCTCTTCCTCTTCTTCCTCCTCTTTTTCCTCTTCTTTCTCCTCCTCGACTCCGGGCTGCGGCGGCGGCCCGGCTTCCAGACGCACCCAGTCCACCAGCAGCTCCAGCGAGAAGAGCCGCTCGGACAAGGGGGCCGCCATTGCCGTTGCCCTGGGAGACGCTGACGCCGTCCGCGCAAACCTCGGCTCTCGCGAGAGCGGGGAGCAGCGGCGCCCGCGTCTGCGCCTGCGCGTCCCGGCGGCCGCGGCGGGAGGGGCCGCCCGCGGAGGTCTGAGCTGCGGCCGCTGCAGGGGTTTTGGCCGCTGAGTGTATCGTTTGCCCTGCACACTGGGTGGGCCTCGTGCCATCGCTTCTGTTCATACCCAGGCTCTGAGTGGCAGCCGCAAAAAAAAAAAAAAAAAAAGAGCATGTTTTATGGTTTGCTTTGGTCATGCTGGTGGCGCTGCAGACCCCATGCAAGTTTTGGTGTCAGGTCAAAAGCGTCTGCAAAATATGGAAAGGAAATTGGGGCTCCCTTTCTGGACCCCAAGCTACGGCGGGTCAGTGAACAGTCGCCTCCGTCTGGGTAATGAAGGCAGCAGTGAGGTAGAGGATCCTGATTCTCATCGTTAATGTTTCCATCTCTCCCTCTCCCTTCCTCTCTGGAATCGACTATATACACACACATACACACACACACACACACTTAAAATTGGAAAAGGTTTTGAGTTAAACTTTAAAGGGAGAGCTCAAGCCTGAGATCTGTGAGAGGAAGAGTATTCCGGGCGGAGGGAAAGCAGGCTGTAAATCCAGCCCCAAGAATAGGAAACAAGGAGTATGAAGGAGGAAAGAGCACATGGTTCCATTTAAATGCTACAAACAAGGATGAGGCCCTGGCTGGTTTGGCTCAGTGGTTAGAGCGTTGGCCTGCGGACTGAAGGGTCCCAGGTTCTATTCCCGGTCAGGGCACAGGCCCAGGTTGTGGGCTCCATCCCCAGTTGTAGTGTGTGCAGGGAACAGCTGATCAATGCGTCTCTCTCATCATTGATGTTTCTGTCTCTCTCTCCCTCTCCCTTCCTCTCTGAAATCAATAAAAATATATTAAAAAGAAATAAGGGTGAGGAAGTTGGCTGGGATCTGGTCTTGGAGACTCCTGTGTTATTTAAAAATGGGGTCACTATGTACCTACTATTTTATGAGATTACATATATATATATCATGGTGTTCCCAGGTGACAAGAGCCAATTCTCAAGACACGATGAATTCATGCATATTTTGATTTTTTTAAAAAACCCTTTAGATGTACACTGTGCCCTCAAATAGCTGGTGGAAAGTTAGAGAAGTCAATTAAAATGTAATACATATATATACAGCCTAGCTTGTGTGGCACAGTGGACAGAGTGTTAGCATGTGGACTGAAGGGTCCCAGGTTTGATTCCAGTCAAGGGCAAAAAAGAAAAAATTAAAAATATAGTATATGCATAATACATACATACAAAAAGGAGAGTGGGAGGGGCCTCTGCTGTCACTATGCAGATCCACCCCTTTATCCCTTTAATATGACCATTGAGCCACACCAGCCGGGCTAACTCAAAACCGTTTTGAAGTCCCTTCCTGGTCGTCCTGGCTGGAGTGACCTTTCCCTGTTCTGTAGTCTTGCCCTCACGACGTGTCATGACCGTGGCTCTCTGTAAGCTCTTTGATAGCGTTCTTTCTTACAGGGAGCGCAGGGCGTTGCTTCTGCCCATGGGATGTGTACATATGTGATGTATGTGTACATGAAGAATCTGATCCCATCTAGGCCTTGATTGTGTAGAACACAACGTTTGGGGAGTATCCGAGCTAAAAACATACAATGGGAACATTGACAAGAAAGCTCTGGTTCCTCCCCATGGGCAGCATGGTCCGTGCGGAGTAGAGTTTTTTTATTTGTTTGTTTGTTTGTTTTTAAAGATATTTTATTGATTTTTTACAGAGAGGAAGGGAGAGGGATAGAGAGCTAGAAACATCGATGAGAGAGAAACATCCATCAGCTGCCTCCTGCGCACCTCCTACTGGGGATGTGCCCGAAACCAAGGTCCATGCCCTTGTCTGGAATCGAACCTGGGACCCTTCAGTCCTCAGGCGGACGCTCTACCCACTGAGCCACACCGGTCAGGGCCAGAGTGGAGCTTTATGAAGCCACAGACAACTTCACAGCACTCGTGGGCCTCTTCAGAGAGACCCCACTGCATTCCATGAGCCTTCGATTGTGCCTCGATGGTTGACTGACCCGAGGCCTTCGGTTGTTAGGTTAAAGGAAACGGGATTACGTGCTGATCTTTCCAGGACCGTTTTGTGACGCAGGCGGGTCTCTGTGGGTTTCCTTTTGTCTGGGCAGCGGGTGTGAACATTCACGGAGGACCGCTCGGACCCACCCGACGGCGGGGAGCGGGCCCTGCTGCAGGCACAGCTGGGCTGGCCCGTGGTACTCGGCAACAGGGAGCTCTGCTTCTTTTCAACGGTTATTGGAAATGTATGCAACCCCTGCAGGAAGCAGGGACCCGGCCCCGCTAAAAATAGACTCCGTGTTCGCGTAGCCTGGACTTTCTGGAATCGGCCCTCCCTCTCTTTGCAACCTCAGCCTTCTTTGTTGTTCTCTGCTTTCCACCTGCGCCCCCCCCGCCCCCAGCTCCTGCAAAGCCTGACCAGTGATTGGGTAGCACTCCTTGCCTTCAATAGAGAGACTGGGTATGTAGGGCTGGCCACTCAGCTCATTCCCCAGGCCCCTCATGGAGGGGCAGGGTCACACCTCACCCCCGTTAGGATGGCTGCTGCCGCTCTCACAGAAAATGAAATGGTGTGTTGGCCAGTTTGTGTGGAAATTGGAACCCTGTGCACTGTGGGTGGGATTATAAAATGGTGCAGTCACACCCGGTCGGTGTGGCTCAGTGGGGGAGCATCGACCTGTGAACCAGGGGGTCACTGTTCGATTCCCAGTCAGGACGCGTACCCGGGTTGTACGCTCAATTCCCAGTAGGGGGCGTGCAGGAGGCAGCTGGTCCATGATTCTCTCTCATCACTGATGTTTCTCTCTCTTTCTCTCCCTCTCCCTTCCTCTCTGAAATGAACAAAATATATTTAAAAACAAAAACAAAAACAGAGAAACCCAGAGCCAATGAGACAGAAAGCGTGCTGCGCCTGAGCCAGATTGACTCAAGTGTCAAATTGTCCAGGAGCCCTCTTCGCACTTTCCAAAGTATAAACGCTCCGGGCTTAGGACATTTCACTTAGAATCCTGGTCAGATCCGGTTAGATCCATTTCGGAGATTCAGCTGATGGGACTGTCAGGTTATTTGCAACTGGGGGGAGCTGGGTTAGGAAAACACACCCGCTTTTCTCCCCCCCCTAAAACAAGAAGACAAAGTTATGTTTCTAAAGAAGGGTCTTTGTGTTAGGATTCTAGGCTTTTAAAAAAATATATTTTTATGGATTTCAGAGAGGAAGGGAGAGGGATAGAGAGAGAAGAGAGAGAGAGATAGAGAGAGAGAGAGACATCAATGAAGAGAAAGAACCATGGATCGGCTGCCTCCTACACGCCCCACACTGGGGATGGAGCCCACAACCCGGGCCTGTGCCCTGATCGGGAATCGAACCGTGACCCCCTGGTTCCTAGATCGATGCTCAATCACTGAGCCACACCGGCCGGGCTGAGTCTAGGCTTTTTAACATTGGTTCAGTACCGTGGGGGAAGGGTGGGGTCGGGGGCCTTTCTAAGAATACACCAGAGGTTTCGGCCAGGGTGACACCAGCCTGGCAGCAAATTAATAAGCGAGAGCTTTGCCTCTGAAATAACCTCAAAGCCATTTTCAGGGATTCTAAGTTTAGCCAGCGTGTGCCTTTCATGTCAGCCTGAAATCTAAAGTTCAGCTATTTGTGGTAACAAGATATTTCAAAGGGTAGAGTTTACAGGAGTGGAAACCATTAACCCAGTCGATGGTGGCCCAGTTCTCACGAGCATATATTTGGAAGGAGACAGGGCACTATAGCAGCGGACCATGCCACCTGGAATGGGAAGAGCAGAGTGCCAGCTCTGTCCCGCCTCTCCTGACCATGGGCAAGCCAGTCACACACTGGAGGCTGCCCATGCCAAAGTGAGCGTGTCCTTGGGGTGACCCACTGGGGTGACGAAGGGTGATATCAGAATATCCCATTCGATATATTTTCATGGGATCATTTAAAATTTTAGTATGTGTGTTGTGCATTACAAAGTACATCAAACTGGACTAAATAGCACATTAAAATGATTCAGGATGTAGATAACCATTTAAGAAAAATGTACATGTTTTTATTGATTTCAGAGAGGAAGGGAGAGGGAGAGAGAGACACATCAATGATGAGAGAGAATCCTTGATCGGCTGCCTCCTGCACGCCCCCTACTGGAGATCCAGCCCGAAACTCGAAACTTGGGCCTGTGCCCTGACCAGGAATCGAACCTTGACCTCCTGGTTCATAGGTGAAAGCTCAACCACTGAGCCACACCAGCCAGGCCAGTTTTCCCTTTATCCGCCTGGCAGTCCCTTCTCCAAAGGGGAAAC
Source organism: Murina feae (assembly GCA_004026665.1). Taxonomy (NCBI): domain Eukaryota; kingdom Metazoa; phylum Chordata; class Mammalia; order Chiroptera; family Vespertilionidae; genus Murina; species Murina feae. The sequence goes on along the minus strand of PVJC01004601.1, from coordinate 11,425 downwards.
ACAATTGTTTTATCATGATTTTTAAGACTCAAGGAGTTAAAACTAGGAGCAGCAAACGCCCTCTACAAACACATCTCGGGAGCCAATCGAACCCCCTTCCTGGGAGGGTCTAGATTAGCTTCAGAAACAGGAAGTTCTTGCCAGAGAGTCCCCCATCTCGGTCTCCTTGGTCACTCCGGAGTGAATACCCCCAAAATAGAAACCACTTTGAAGCAACTCGGGACCCCCAAGGAGCAAATCCTCTTGTAACACAACTTTATTAACAGGAAATCCCTCCCAGGCCCCCTCCTCCCCCGCGGTCAGGGCAGATGCCTTTGTAAGTCCCCCCACAGAGGGGAGAAGCCTGAAGGTTGCTCCCTGCGCTGCACGGGGTTTGCAGAAACTACACAAGGCGCTTCCCCTGCATTTATCAAGCGAGAAGTAATTGAAAACAGCAGGTAGTTGGGCCTGTCACCGGGAGAGGGCTGTTTGCCAATTGGTACACAGAGGCAGAGGCTGGGAACCCCCGTTATAGCTCCTGTGGGGTGGGGGTAGGGTGCGGGGGGTGGTGGTGGTGGTGGTGGTTCAGGCTCATCAAATCCCAGGCGAGGCTGAGTAACTGGATTCCTACATCTTCAGACTACTCGCATCCACTCAGGAAAGAACTGCCGGAGAATGGAATCTCCGGAGGAAATTTGTTCTGCTTCTAAGCATTTGCAGGATGGAACATGAGCAGGGTGGTGTGGGAAGGTCTTCCTTGCCTGTCCATTGAAGAAAATCCTATTTCTGTCTAGGAAGCCAGATTCAAAAGCAAACCAGATCCAAAGGGAGCGCAGCGGTGAGCTGCAGGACCGCAGTAGGAGAAGCGAATATCTCAGGATCCCCAGTCTTATTCCCAATGATGGTCTTGGAAACCGCGGCCTCACAAATGCTTACGATGCCCAAGGCCTTCTAATCCTAGAGCAGCCAGCCTGTGTGCTGTCGGCTGCCTCTGACGTACAACTATGGCACATAAATGGCTTGTTCCGCCTTTTTCCCTGATGTGAGATTAAAGACAAGATGGCCACCCCAATGGGAGACCAAGGAAATGTCTTCTTATATATATATTTTTTATTGGTTTCCGAGAGGAAGGGAGAGGGAGAGAGAGAGAGAAACATCAATGAGGAGAGAGAGAGAGGGAGAGAGAAACATCAATGAGGAGAGAGAATCATGGATCGGCTGCCTCCTGCACGCCCCCCATTGGGGATCGAGCCCACAACCCAGGCACATGCCCTTGACGGGGAATGGAACCGTGACCTCCTGGTTCAGAGGTTGACACTCAACCACTGAGCCATGCCAGCCGGGCTTCGCCTTCCTTTTTATTGTGATGGTCTCCACCCCTCATGTCGGGGTCCTTGCTTGTCCATTTACGTCTGGAGGGGAAGCATCAGACCGATCAATGCCTGTAAGGGCCAGTGAGGGTGTGTTCTTCCCTGAGGAGGAGCCGCTGTTAAGGACTTCCACATGTGGTCCTCTCCTTACCCCAGTGGTTGCTGAGGGCCCTTCTGCTCTCTCATTATCTATTATTATTATTTATTGTTTTGGTTATTAGGGGTCCCTTGAGATTCCATATGAATTTTATATTATTTTTTTAAACCCTCCCCCGAGGATATTGATTTTTAGGGAGAGTGGGAGAGAGAGAGAGAGAGAAACATGGATGAGAGAGAAACACATTGATTGGTTGCCTCCTCCTGTGCATGCCCCGACCAGAGCCTGGGCCGGGGAGGAGCCTGCAACCAAGGTACGTGCCCTTGATAGGAATAGAACCCAGGGCCCTTTGATCCGCTGGCCGACGCTCTATCCACTGAGCCACACCAGCCAGGGCTGCTCTGTAATTGTCGACACTGAGCTTGGGGTTCCTCTGCATCTGCTCTTATCTCCCTCGTCGGTTTTTTTCTGTGCATGTGTTGGGCTGTGGGCTCCTCGGTCCGTGTCCATTTCATCGCATCTGCTTTCTGTCTTCCAGGAATTCCTCACAAGTTCAGGACCCCTCCGTGCCACCCCTGTTCTCCCCGTGCTGTCAGGAATTTGGTCTTGAAAAGATTTCTTTTTCCTGTCACTTAAAAGGATTTGTGGGGGGAGGGGAGGCGCCGGGTGGAAGACATATGTGCTTAGTCTACCCTCCTCATGCCCTGCACCCACCATCGCAGAGTTAGGCAAGGAGTTCTTTGCCACCAGCAACTTGTTTAAATAATTAAACCTTCTCTATCTTATATAGTAAAAGGCTAATATGCAAATTGTCCCCTCAACCAGGAGTTCGACCGGGAGTTCAGCAAGGGCAAGGTTGGCTGTCCAACCACCTGCGACCCCTCCCCCAGGCCAGCCCCACTCCATCAGCCCCGATCAGGCCGGCCACCTGGACCCCACCCATGCACAAATTTGTGCACTGGGCCTTTAGTTCAAAAACAAAAGGCTGGCGCCCTGGCTGGTGTGGTTCAGTGGATAGAGCACCAGCTTCGGACTGGAGGTTTGACTCCAATCAAGGGCACGTGCCTTGGTTGCAGGCTCCTTCCTCCCCGGCCCTGGTCGGGGTGCATGGGGGAGGCAACCAATCGACATATCTCTCTCACATCGATGTTTCTCTCTGTCTCTCCCTCTCTTCCACTCTCTCTAAAAATCAATGGGAAAATGTCCTCAAGTGAGGATTAAAATAACAATAATAAATAAAAATAAAGGCTGACTCACTTCTCTGGGTTCACACCACCATGTGCCCCATGTGCATCGGGCCACGCCCAGTGAGTGGCACCCTCGGCTGGTCACCTGGTGCCCTGGCCTCCTTATTTCCGTGTTTCCCTGGCCACAGCAAGCAGTTCTCCTGCTTTGACTTCCCGACTTCCAGTGCTAGCCTTCGTTCCCTCTGAACTTCCCGCCTGTCATCTTCTGTGGGATGGAAGCCACGTAGCTAAGCACATTGTAAACATACGCACTGCAGATCGCCGACCTGGAGAGTGAGGGCCGCAGGAGGAGGGATGTGGGTGGTGAAGGTCTTTCTGTAAACCGTTCCAGGCTTGGCCTCCTGAGACTCGGGGTTTTGCTCCCGGCAGGAATGTGTACCAGAAATCTTCCTGACCAGCAGGGATCATCTTTTCAAATGGCTTTGTCGGTAAAAAGTTTGATCACTGTAGTCCGGCTGGTGTGGCTCAGTGGTTGAGCATCCACCTATGAACCAGGAAGTCACATTCGATTCCCGGTCAGGGCTCATGCCTGGGTTGCAGGCTCAGTCCCCAGTGGGGGGGGCGGGGGGGAGGGGAAGTAGGCATGCAGGAGGCAGCCGATCAATAATTCTCTATCCTCATTGATGTTTCTCTGTCTCTCTCCCTTCCTCTCTGAAGTCCATAAAAATATATTTTAAAAAGTTTGATCACTGTATATAGTATATGTATATATAAAAATTACATATCATATTATAGAAAATGACATTTATTATATAATATAGAAACACACACACATATATACTCTCTCAACTACCATTAACAGTATACATACAAGAATAATTCCTAATGACCGCAGCAGTTGGCATATATCCCATCTACCTTCACTCAGAGACACGTAATCAGGGTGGCCAGACAGGTGGAGGTGACGCCCATCAACTGTCCAGTGGAGTGTGTTTTCTGCTTCCGGTTTCTCTCTCTTCTAACCCTTCCTATTTTCCAGAACCACACGATTTGAAGTGTCCAGCCCTTCCAATCCAGGGACATGGGCATTGTTTTTGGAACCAAATAGACTTCCGTTTGGACCCCAATCACTTGCGTGAACCCACAGAGAGATGGTCTCCCTGGTGCCTTGAAGGAAGAGCAACGCCCACCCCAGGGAGCCTTAGGGAAGGAATTGAATCCCCGGGACCCAGGTAGGAAGGTGCTGGAAGAGCCAGCATGACCAACAGGGGGCAGTGAGAACACAGAAATTAGCCAGGGACCTTGGCCACCACCACAGAGGAAGCAGGGTGTGACGGAGTCAGCTGTGTCTCCCCCCCAATGATATCTGGGGGTCCTGACCCCCAGCCCTTCAGGATGGGACCTGGTTCACCGACAGGGTTAGGCAGGTGTCATTCATTCAGGTGAGGTCCTACTGGAGGGGGGAACCCTTCTCCCTCCAACGTGACAGGAAGAGGCGGCCACGCGGTAAGGGACCAGAAGGATGCAGTTACGGACCCAAGGCCCAGGCGTGTGGGGAGAGGTGAGAGGAGCCTACCTGAAACGAACACACATAGGTAACATACATGAGCAAGTATGTTGACGTCTCCAGGGTCAAGATTTTCATCCGAAGCGACTGGAGTCACAAATACAAAACCAGGAAGTTAAGAGCCTTTCACGTCTAGCTCAATGGCCATCGCAGGATGCTCATGGCCCTTCTCTTTCTAATATGCCTCTTTCCACCCTGATTGGTGTGGCTCAGTGGCTAGAGCGTCAGCCTGCGGACTGAAGGGTCCCAGGTTCAAGGGCATGGACCGTGGTTGCGGGCTCCTCCCTGGCCTGGACCTTGATCAGGGCGGTCCAGGAGGCAACCAATCGACGAGTCTCTCTCACACCGATGTCTCTCTGTCTTTCCCTCTCCCTTCCACTCTCTCTAAAAATCAGTAGGAAAATATCCTCAGGTGAGGATTAAAAAAACAACCCCAAAACACCTTCCTTAAAAACACATACACCAAAGCACCTCACAGGGGCCCCGTCTCTCAGTGCTGATCGAGCAGGAGGCCTGGCAGGCTGGCTGGAGTTATGGGGGCGGGGGGAGGCAGCTAGACTTGGGGGCCCGCTGAGTGACGAGATCCACCGAATCACAGGTCTGAGGCTGGGGCCCCCCACCCCCGTCGTCGCACTAGGGTAGGACAGCCCCTCAGTGAGCTCTGCTGCCCTCACCCCTGGGAAGCTTCTTGACTTCTAAGCAGGTGTCCCTTTCCCTGGGATGGGGTCATCCTTTCGCCAGGCCATAGGTATGGGTCCTAATCGGGCAGGACAACCTGGGGCGGGGGGCGGGGGAGAGAACCAGGATGGGTCAGTGGTTAGTAAGGTCTTCAGAGAGTATCCAGGTACCCAGGAACCAAACAGATCTTACGTCTGGTTCCTGACCTGGTGGTTCCTGGGAGCCTCCGCAGCTGGAGGAGGAGGAGAAGGTGAGAAGCAGAGGACGGTGCCAACACATGTGCTTTGTCATTCAGAACCAACGCCCAGGGAGCAGTGAGGAACACACACCTGCGAATTATTTACGAGGTGACAGACAGCTTCCCCAGAGGTGTGTGTGTCAGGGGAGGGGGGACAGGCAGGACACACTCCCTAGCTGCTAGCTTGCTAGCTCGCTCACCAGTGTCTCCCCTCCCCCCAGGAATGCTTCCAGGTGGGGCTCTGTCTCACTCCCTGGACCCCCCCCCGGGGGGGGGGGCTCATCATTCGCCTTAGGGACTGCCAACATTCATTTTATTATTTTTTAAAAATAAATGTCTATTGATTTCAGAGAGGGAGAGGGAGAGGGAGAGAGAAACATCAATGATGAGAGAGAATCATGGACCGGCTGCCTCCTGCATACCCCACACTTGGGATGGAGCCCACAATGCGGGCCTGTGCCCTGACCGGGAATCGAACGGTGCCCTCCTGGTTCATAGGTCAACGCTCAACCACTGAGCCACACCAGCCAGGCTCCGAGAAGAATTTGAATTTACAGGTTGTGAAGGGTTGTCAGGAGAAAAAGTGCTCTGCAAATAGCTCCTCCTGCTTCCCCAGGCCCCTGCCCGGTGGAGGAGGGGCCGCCTGCGCCCCCAGTCCCGCCCCAGTCCCCCCTGAGAGATGTGACCAGAGGCACCAGTTCCTCTGGGGGTTCGGCTGCACGGATTCCTCGATAGGGTACAATGCTGTCTGCTCTCTCTGCCCCCCAGATGTGGCTCCGAATGCTCCCGTTCCCCCCAGCTCCCTCTCCCGTTCCCCCCAGGTCCCCCCAGCTTCCTCGCTGGAAGGAGGACTAGGGAGACGGAATTAAACCAGCCTGAGGTTCTGTCCACATGGGAGTCACACCCTAGGCTCTTTTCTGGAGATGGTGATGAAAAAACCCCAAAAAGACAGCTCTTCTCGGGGCCTTTCTGATTTATCCGGAGCCAGAAAACGGCAGACATTTATAAAAGGCAGGTTTCCATGGAAAAAAAAGACCGTTTTCATCGCCGCTTTACCTGAAAGCCAGATTTTTGGGAGAGTGCGCAAATTGGAGGCAGATTGGAGAGGGCCGCTGCCTTGGGCCCGGGCCTTCTGAGGTGGAGAAACAGCCCGAACGGGAATCGATCGATCCGCCTGCTCCCACGAGGCTGAGCTGTCGTGAGCTATTAGCTCGTCTTGTGGGCACAGGCACGCCTCCTACTGAGCAGAGAGGCGTGGATTCCCATTACCTTCCAGGAGGATGGATACCGGGAGAGACTCGTTCCCGGGACGATCAGACGTTATCTGTGCCAACCACGCTTGGAAAGACACCAGGCTAAACAAAATAAACGCAGTTTCGCCGGCCGGCGTGGCTCAGGGGTTGAGGGTCCACCTGTGAACCGGGAGGTCACGGTTCAATTCCCGGTCAGGGAACAGGCCCGGGTTACGGGCTCCATCCCCAGTGTGGGGCGTGCAGGAGGCATCGGATCAGTGATTCTCTCTAATCATTGATGTTTCTCTCTCCCTCTCTGAAACCAATAAAAATATATTGACACACACACACACACACACACACACAATTCTTATTTTGGTGTGTGGATGGGGTGAATAGGACCAGGCAATTGTCAACTGAGCAATGATTATTTTTTTTATAGGACATTTATAGACAACTTTGAAATCCAAAAGCAACAGTTTCTTTTACGTTGATCAATGTTCATTTTCACCCAAGAGCAGAAGTTCAGTGTAATATCTGTTCCTGCTCAGAGAGGAGTGCGGAGCTCCATGAACCTCCGCGGTGATACCCAGTGGGGCGATAGGGCCTCGAGATTTATATGTTTATTTACTTTTTATTTATTTTGGTAATCCTCCCCCTGAGGATATTTTCCCATTGGTTTTCAGAGAGAGTGGAAGGGAGAGAGGGAGAGACAGAGAGAAACATCCACGTGAGAGAGACACACCGATGGGTTGCCTCCTGCATGAGCGCTGACCAGGGCCTGGGCCGGGGAGGTGCCTGCAACTGAGGCATGAGCCCTTGACTGGAATCGAACCCAGGACCCTTCGGTCTGCAGGCCTAGGCTCTATCCACTGAGCCACATCAGCCAGGCCAGGGCCTGGAGATTTAAAGACCTTTAGACCACCATCACATGGGGGAAACGTAGCCCTCCAGGCTACGACAAAGGTGGGCGAACAAAGCCTAAGCGTGGTCTAGCTGGTGTGGCTCAGTGGATAGAGCGTCGGCCTGGAGACTGAAGGGTCCCGGGTTCGATTCCGGTCAAGGGCATGGACCTTGGTTGCGGCCACATCCCCAGGAGGGGGTGTGCAGGAGGCAGCTGATGGATGTTTCTCTCTCATTGATGTGTCTAACTCTCTATCCCTCTCCCTTCCTCTCTGTAAAAAAATCAATAAAATATATTAAAAAAACAAAACAAAACAAAAACAAAAGCTAAGCATGGCCTAGAGGGGCTGGAGCAAGACTTTCCAGCTCAGGGCTGTGATTCCGTCTCTCTGCTCACGGAAAGCAGCTTTTGCACTTGCAGCCACGTCACGGGACGTTTCCGCAAGTTCCCAACTTGTCAAGAGCGAGAAAACCAGGGTTGTGTTTTCCAAAAGCGAGAAACCGGTTTGCTGCCCCGTGTTCTGCTCGGTGGCCTCCTCTGCTGCCCCTTCGCGGTCAGTCCGCTTGGCAGCCTCGCGTGCCCACGCGCAGGAAAAGCCGCCGGAGGGAAAAAGTAAAGGCATTTTGCTCTCAAAGGTCCAGATCTCCATGTTAAGTATGCGGATCTGCTCACGCCTCTTCGGCAGGTAAATTATGTGACAGAGCCCAGCAGGCGTGGCTCAGTGTTGGAAGGTCGACTTAGGAACCAGGAGGTCACGGTTCGATTCCTGGTCAGGGCACGTGCCCTGGTTGTAGGCTCGATCCCTAATAGGGGGTGTGCAGGGGGTAAGCCGATCAGTGATTCTCTCATCGTGGATGTTTCTATCTCTCTCTCCCCCTCCCTTCCTCTCTGAAATCAATTAAAAAAAAAAATTAAACAAAAACAACACCAAAAAAGCATTAGGCATGAAACACATGTCTGTTGAAGGAGAAGAAGCGGATGAATCAGTTGCACACACTGACTCTTTGTCTGCCTACACCGGCAGCGTCTGCCAAGCCCGCCTCCATCTCGGTACTTCTAGTTCTGGATCCAACAAGCCGCCTCGCCTCGCCTGGCGCTGTCTACACCCTGGGTAAACAGACCGCCTTCCACACAGGAAACTGGCGGGACTTCACTCAGCACCTCATGGGTGGGGAAGGCTCGGATGGGACGGGAAAGGGGGAAGGAAGGAAGAGTAGGGAAAAGCCTTGCAGGGGTCCCTGGCAGATGTCATGGCATCAACTGCTTCCTCGGATTTGAATGCATTTTACAACTCTTCCCATTTCCCCCTTACACGCCCCCCAAAAAAACAAACACCAGTATTACCCTCCTTCAAAGCTTTTATCCATGGACAACTCTTTCACAAAACCTTGCTCATGCCTCAGCCAAATTTCCCGCCAGCCTCCTTAGTCTCCTTTTGGACCTGAATCCTTGCACTTGCTAGCACGTGTCCCAGGGCCTAGCTGTTTTTTGTCCAGGACTCAGCTTCATCGCTAGAGTGCAGGTTGCCTACAAATGAGTATTTTTCTCATCTTTTGGTGCCTGTAAGTGCTGAGCGCAGTTGGCGTTGAATAAACGGCCTGAATGATTGCAAATCCCCTGGTATGGCTCAAGGACAAGCCTCGGGTGCGTGGCAGTGTATGTGCCAGTTGTTTAAAAACTTCCTCATCTGGACACCAGGAATGCGATGCCCCCACTGCTGGTTTACTAACGCACTTCTTGGCTTCTGGTCATCCCAGACCTCTGACCAAGAATCTTAAGTATTTTAATTGTGTGTTTTGGTTTTTTTTTTTGTATATTGGGTTAGATTCACACATGAAGTGACTTCCTTTAAAGTGTAGTTCCTGCCCTAACCGGTGTGGCTCAGTGGATAGAGCGTCAGCCTGCGGACTGAAAGGTCCCAGGTTTGATTCCGGTCAAGGGCATGTGCCTTGGTTGCAGGCACATCCCCAATGGGAGGTGTGCAGGAGGCAGCTGATCGATGTCTCTCTCTCATCGATGTGTCTAACTCTCTATCCCTCTCCCTTCCTCTCTGTAAAAAATCAATAAAATACATTAAAAAATATATATATATATATATATATTTTTTACAGAGAGGAGGAACGGAGAGAGATAGTTAGAAAAATCAATGAGAGAGAAACATGGATCAGCTGCCTCCTGCACACCTCCCCACTGGGGATGTGCCCGCAACCAAGGCACATGCCCTTGACGGGAATCAAACCTGGGACCCTTGAGTCCGCAGGCCGACGCTCTATCCATTGAGCCAAACCGGTTAGGGCTATATATATATTTCAAAGTATAGCTCCTGGCAGAGCTGGGAAGCCAGGCCCCTGATGCGTGTCTGGAACTCTCCTTGCCCCCCTCCTCTCCTCTGGCATCTGCTGCCACCATAGCAATAATCACAAGGACCTCCACTTAGACCGTACCTCGCCCCGCAGGCTCTCCGTGGATTCTATAAACAGTAATTAATGCAGTTTAGACGTTGGACTCAACTGTTTACCCTGGCTCTCAATTAATTAGCTAATTGTCAAGCTAGGAAGACACGGTTGGCCGGGGACTCGATCAGCACATGCACACAAGTGGCTCCTGAGCGAAGCACAAGGTGCACACCGGCTGTGGCCAGAACAGCGTCCCAGCCCCGGAGCCCTCAGGGCCTGGGGGGGACAGGAGCTGTTGATTCCAGCTTCCCACCTCTCAGGGGGGCAGATGACTCACCCAGGGCCCACAGGCTCTCCGAGGTGTGAAAGGCGGCTCCTCCGGCTCTGTTTAAAGGCTGCTCTGTTTGTGCCATGTGTTTGAAAACATTCTGAGGAGAGGGCCTGGCCTCTTAAAACAACCTGTGTTGGCAGAAAACCAAACTGTCCGGGTCCCACGGGGCTCCTTGCGGGCTCCTTGCGGTGTGCAGGGGGCTCTGATGGAGGAGGTGCAGGAAGGGGCGACCAGGCCGTCTTCTTGTCACTGGGTCTCAGCTGAAACAGGCCACTCTCAGGGGAGCGAGTGGGGGACCCCACATTCTGCGGATGTGGGCAGGCAGGGAGGACTCCTGGACGAGGCAAGCCAGAGCAGGTTCCAGTAGGTTCCAGAAGCAGTGAGCAAGGCCAGCAGGCATAGCTCCGCCTGCAGGAGGCGGCACAGCAGAGGGCTCTGGGCAGGCTCCAGCGGGAACCTGGGGCCCCGCCCTGGGCATCAGGGGTTAGGGAGTGAGTTCAACCCTCAGCAGGGCATCTGTGTGCCTACAGGTATTTGTACTTCACTCCCAATACCAGGCATTCGCTATAGCGAGCCGATTTTAATGTATTTCATATTGAGCATCTTAATGTGTGTTTTTTTTTTAAAAAATACATATATATTTTTTATTGATTTCAGAGAGGAAGGGAGAGGGAGAGATAGAAACTTCAGTGATGAGAATCATGGATCAGCTGATTCCTGCATGCCCCCTACTGGGGATCGGGCCCACAACCTGAGCAGGTGCCCTTGACTCGAATCGAATCCAGGACCCTTCAGTCCTCAGGCCAACGCTCTATATCCACTGAGCCAAAGTGGCTAGGGTGAGTAAGAACCATTTCTGACTATAATAGGTGTTCAGTGAATACTTGTTGAATGAATGAATGAAAATACACGTGGAATATTTCTGTTTCAACATATCACATTAACTCACATAGCGATCTGCGGGATAATTTTATTTCTTTTCTTGGATTTATTGGGGTGATGTTAGTTAATAACATTATATAGGTCTCAGGTGTACAATTCTGGAACACATCATCTGTATATTGTTTTTTTAAAAATATATTTTATTGACTTTTTTTACAGAGTGGAAGGGAGAGAGATAGAGAGTTAGAAATATCGATGAGAGAGAAACATGGATCAGCTGCCTCCTGCACACTCCCTACTGGGGATATGACCACAACCAAGGTCCATGCCCTTGACCGGAATCGAACCTGGGACCCTTTAGTCCCCAGGCCGGCACTCTATCCACTGAGCCAAACTGGTCAGGGCTCATCTATATAGTGTATCATGTGTTCACCACCCCAATTCTGCAGCATAATTTTCTATTCTGATCCCATTTCTTTCTGCTTAAATCCAGGATAGCAGCCTTTGCTAAGCCTGATGTTCTAGGACTGGGCCGGCTGGTCATCACCCCAACTGACTTACTCA
>PVJC01004600.1:49507-63121 GCA_004026665.1 Murina feae | reverse complement strand
AGGGGCGGGGCCTCGGGGAGTTCGCCGGGCGGGGCAGAGCAAATAGCTATGGCGCTTCTCAGCCCTGCGCTGAGAGACACCAGGTCTCTGTGTCCCGCGTAATTGCTGTAAGCAACGCTGAGAGAAACCCGCTCTGGATTTCCTCCAGGTGCCAGTCAGTCCCCCTTCTCTGGGTGTCTGTGGGACCTCAGAAACTCGCTTGGAACTGGAGTTCAGAGCCGCTGGGAGCTTGTGGCTCTCTCCGTTTTGGAAAAGAACCGCGACCTCCGGTACCAGCCCTTCCCCGAGCCCATGTGCGCACCTCCGTACCTCTGTACTTTGCTTCCGCCACTCCTCTGAGTCTCAGACTCTTCTCTAGTTGTAGGATTTTCACTCAGCCAGCCGTCCTGTGGGTGCGAGTGGTGTCCGTGTGTTCTTTTCGTGGTTTTTCTGAAATAGTTGTTCACAGCTGCATATACGGTGTCTACCCTATGTCGCCATCTTGTTTCTCCTCGGTGTGTAACTTTTAAAGATGTGGACACATGGTGTTCGGGCCTCTGTTTGTTCTCCTGCCCCAGGCCCTGCAGGAGAGAGGGCGGGGCTACTTCCCAGGTTGCATCCCTCTCCTCCACAGGCCACTTCCGGAGAGCAGAGTGTTCAGTTTGCTCTTCTCTCTCTTGTACCTAAGAGGTATGTCAACTCATCATTGATTTGCAAAAACCTGTGTCTAACCCTATGTGAAAGCATTAAAGCTAAAACCATTAGTCCCCAACTTAACTAGTCAAGAGAACACGTTTTCTCCAGGAGGAGTGAAAAACTCAATCATATCCTGTGTGAGTTCAAAGGTAAGGAAGAGTCCTCCTTGCTCGTGGGGAGGTCTCTGTCAATCTAGAAACAGGTGTGAGGCCAGGCTTCTCTCTGCAGCTGGGAAGCAGCCCTGACTTTTTCTTGTTTCCTTTTTAGCTGGAAAGGAAGATACATGTGGAAAGCACCTGCCGGCTGGGAGCTCAAAGCATTTTCCTGTTTCTGTCCCTGTAGAACCTGCTCACCACCCTGCAGGAAACAGGAGGTAAATCACTCAGAAGGACAAGCCCAGGGAGGCAACGTAAATGGGCACCAGCCGTGTTATGGCTGGAAGGGAGAGGGGGCAGAGCCGGGGAGAAGGGGAGTCCGGTTTGACAGCCATCTGCTCCATGGGTGTGCAGAAAGGATGCAGGGTCCCCTCTCACAGTCCCTGTCATCCTAATGTGACTCAAAACTCTAAGGGAAACACCTAGCTGAGGTTGTTGACATTCATGGTGGAGAGAGGGGATGGGAAGGAATCTAGCTAGGGAGGAGGGACGAGGGGACAGTGGGTCTGGATGAGCTGCCAGGCTGAGCTTGGCCAGCGGCCTGAGGAAGGCAGTAAAGCTTAAGCCTGAGAAAATTTCTCCTGACTGCTCAGCCTAGTGTTAGGGAGAGGGGCCAGAACTCCAGGGATGGGGCACTTCCCTGGCCACAGGAGGAAGCACCTCCTTAAACTCAATACCTGAGGCCCCTTGCTAGCCGGCCCTCACTCTGGCCCTACTGGTCCAGGAGATAGTTGTGAGGGTCCTATGCTGACTACACCCTCACTGGCAACTGTGCCACATCTGGGTTTCCCAGGACTTCCCTGTCTTAAGAAAAGTAAGGCCAGTTAGAACTGTTTCTCTAACAGCCAAGCCAATGGTTCGCCTGAACCCGGACTCCCTTTCTCTGGGAGCGTTGGGGCGGGCTACCCAGCCAGCCACAGCCTTTCTGGACTCAAGGCCACGTTCCCAAACTGACCTCCTTCCTGCCCTCAGCTGCCCTCCCAACACTCCTCCTTCTTCTCTGCTCAACAATGAGATTCTGGACCTAGAAACTGCCAGTGCTTACCTCCAAGTAGTAGGAAACCGGAGCAGAATAAACACAGGGTGCAACTGTATGTGCCTCCCAAACCAAAGAGGCGCTCCTCCCCTCCATGTGCTGGGCCCTGGGGTCTCATCAGGCAGATGCTACTGAGATATGGAGGAGGCTGTTGGGGACTGGGCATGGTCAGAGAGTCTGTGCATAGGAAAGAGTGGTTGAAACCGAAAAACATCTGGGCTACAGGGCTCTACCAAAGCTGCTATCAGATGCTCACCCACCTCTGCACTGACACCTTACAAGACAGACTCAGGCAGATTTGAATGTCTTAACTACAAAGGGGGCCAAGTGTCATTCTACAACACAGAGAATTTGACCCGCAGCTTCACCTTTTCAGCCACAGTTACTGGGAAAAATCTTTCCTTTTTTTATGGTTGTCCTCAAATCGGGCCCCCAAAACCCTCTGCCCCTAATAAAAAGACCCTCTGAGTACATCTCTTCCTAAGTAACACAGAGTGTGGCTCTCAAACCTCCAGGAGCTGTGTCCTCAGCCGTCTTTGCTGATACCCAGAGAACACTGGGCTTCTGTTGTTATGGGATCATTGGTGTGGCTGACTGCACAGTGGAAATAAATGAACAGATACCCCCAAGCATGCACCTGATCCTGGTAGTTGTCAAGCAAAATCTTTCAGAACTCATTCTTCTACTTTCATTGTCATTAAGTGCCATTTAAACTCTAATTCAATCTCTCAAGTAAAACCAAATTCTCTTGCTCTAAAAACTGTCCTCCAAACCGTGGCAAGGACAACAGGCAAAGATAATTGTGTATCCACAGAAAAACCTTTTAACAAAGGCATTATCAATAACCCTATATAATACATACATGTTATTTCTATAGCAAGATGTGATGAGAGGGCAAAATCTATGACTCTACGCACAATACAGTGCTTGAAATATATTCCTGACAGACCCTGCTACGTGAGTATACCACCACATTATAAACATTTTTTAAAATAAATTTCAAAACATGTATGTAAAACTTAGGGAGACTTTTGCGAGGATGGGCAAAGTGAGAGGTACTCTCCTCTCTGGCCTCAAAGGCACTTCCATTCCCATTTATAGCAATAAGATAGACATTACAGAGCCTTAAGACAAAGACTGAAGGATTTCTTTTAATATATTTTTATTGATTGCAGAGAGGAAGGGAAAGGGAGAGAGAGGTAGAAACATCAATTATGAGAGAGAATCATTGACGGGCTCCCTCCTGCATGCCCCACACTGGGGATCGAGTCTGCAACCTACATCCCTTAACCTCTCTGTGCCTCAGCTATAAATGGACTAATAATTGTACCACCTCAGAAGGCTGTTAGAAAGCCTACATGAGTTACTACTCACACAATACCAAACACATCGTCAGCGCTATGCAAGTTTTTTAAATCCCACATAATAAAAGGCTAATATGCAAATCGAATGAACAGTGGAACAACTGGTCTCTATGATACACACTGATCACCAGGGAGCAGATGCTCAACACAGGAGCTGCCCCCTCTTGGTCAGTGCACTCCCACAGTGGGAGTGCTGTTCAGCCAGAAGCTGGGCTCATGGCTGGTGAGTGCAGCAGCAGTGGCAGGAGCCTCTCCCGCCTCCATGGCTGTACTAAGGATATCTGACTGCTGGACTGCGGACTGCGAGAAGGCGCAGGCTGAGCTGAAGGACCACCCCCCCCATGCACTGGGCCTCTAGTAAATATATAATATGAATTTATTCATCTTATATGCCTCCCACAAGATAAAAATAATTTCTTGGTGGTGTTAGGGGATCTCAGGCCCCATAGGGGATTCCCTACAGGTGTCTCACAGCAGTAGCTCAAAGACTTATAATGACAGAATCACAGAGCTGAACAAGTCACAGAGTTGAGGCTACAACTGATATAGACCCTTACCTTAGAGAAATCTACACAAAAATAACCCTCAAGCCCAGCACAAATTGAATTTCCCCTAGAAACTATTATAAACAGGAATTATTTTAACCAGAGGAGTTTAAATTACTTACACTTTAATTGGGTTTTACAGATATCCCCATGTTGAATCCAACACAGGCATAATTGTCATGTGTGTTTATTTATTTATTTTTAAAATGTATTTTTATTGATTTCAGAGAGGAAAGAGAGGGAGAAAGAGGTAGAAACATCAATGATGAGATGCTCTCTGCATGCCCCACACTGCATGCCCCACACTGGAGATCAAGCCTGAAACCCAGGCTTGTGCCCTAACTGGGAATCAAACCACGACCTCCTGGTTCACAGGTCAATGTTCAACCATGGAGCCACATCAGCCGAGCCTTAGTATGCACTTTATGAAACAATAGTATTTTGAGAAAAAATGATCTTCAAGGAAGAAGGCAGCATATATTCATTAAATATTAACCGTGATACTCGATTTTTTTATTTAATCTTTAATTTCTTTATTGGTTAAGATATTACAAATGTGTCCTCATCCCCCCAATAACCCCAACCCCCTCCCCACTCATGCTGTCATCCCCCTGTTGTCTGTGTCCACTGGTTTGGCTTACATATATGCATCTACCCAATGGAATACTACGCTGCAGTAAAAAAGAAGGAATTCTTGCCATTTGCAACAGCATGGATGGAACTGGAGAGCATTGTGCTAAGTGAAATAAGCCAGTCAGAGAAAGATAAATATCACATGCTCTCACTCATTTGTGGAATATAGAGAACAACATAGACTGATGAACAGGGACAGATCCAGAGACAGAGAAACAGCCATCAGACTGTCAATCCCCAGAGGGAAAGTAGGGGAAGGGAAGGGTAAGGGGGAGAGATCATGCATATTTTTTTAAATAATTTGTTAAAGTGATAGCCGTATAATTGTTTTTTTAATCTTCTTTTTTAAATGTTTTTATTGACTTTAGAGAGAGAGGAATGGAGAAGGATAAAGAGATGAAAACATCAATGAGAGAGAAACATCCATTGGCTGCCTCCTACACGTCCCCTACTAGGGATCGAGCCCACAACCCAGGCATGTGCCCTAACAGTAGGTGACCTCTTGGTTCATGGGTTGACATTCAAGCACTGAGCCACCCAGGCTGGGCTGTTTTTTAAAATCTTTAAGTCACCTAGTTGAGAGAAAAACTTGAAAGGGTATCTCAAGCTTTCACATGCTTACAGTCAAAACTACTCCCAAGCCTGCTCACCATGTACCCTGCAGGCAAGATTTTACCACCTCACTTCGTCAATGAGGATGATCTTCCTCAATACTATAAATGTACTAATTCACCTACATAAATGGAGTGCTTACTATGCGGTTATTATCATGTGGTGAGACCATAACAGACAAATTTTTACAAGACCCTTTCTTGTCTGTAGGGACTCATTTGAGTGAGTCATCATAGAATGCTTCTAAAGCGGGCAGAGCCAAAAACCTAAGTAGGAAGGGCTTAATGATGTCCATCACTGTTGCCTGGCAGCTCTGCTGTGAAATAGGTTTGCCCTTATACGAACTTGGACGAGAAGAAAACGAGAGGCTTCTAGTGGTTCTAGAAGGTTGAGCTTTAATGGAGCTGGAATTTGTCCTTACAAGGAGGCAGGCAGAGGAACTGGGAGGGTAGGAAGCCACATCTGATTCCTGTAAAGTTATGCTTGGTCTTTGAAAAAAGTAGAGAAACTTAGGGCTATGTACAGATCTTAGATATTTTCACAGAATTTTTAAAAATAAGAAATCTAGACTTGGGTGGCTTAATTTTTATGTTAATTATCTGGTATTATTCTCTTTATACATACGGTATTTTTCTTTTTTTCCCCTTGGTTTTTCATAAAATAACTTTTGTTTATGTGAACTCTTTCAGCTCTATTAAAGGATTTTTATCCATGCTTTCCCTGGAGTGAATAGGGGTGTATTTTACCCCTAAGTTCCTGGACAGAGGGAAAGGAGAAATCAAAATTGAAAGAGGTGTAAGGGCCAGCCGAGGTGGCTCAGTAGTTGAGCATCAACCTATGAACCAGGAGGTCGCAGCTCAATTCCCCGTCAGGGCACATGCCCAGGTTATGGGTTCAATCCCCAGTCAGGTGCATGAAGGAGGCAACTGATCAGTGATTTTCTCTCATCATTGATGTCTCGAGCTCTCTCTTCCTTTCCCTTCCTCTCTGAAATCAATAAAAATATATTTAAAAGAAAAAGAAAGA
Organism: Murina feae; assembly: GCA_004026665.1. Taxonomy (NCBI): domain Eukaryota; kingdom Metazoa; phylum Chordata; class Mammalia; order Chiroptera; family Vespertilionidae; genus Murina; species Murina feae. The sequence continues at coordinate 57,075 of PVJC01004600.1, read as the reverse complement.
GATGTAAGGAAGGATAAAAACTCAGGGGGAAAACTACCTATTCTGCCAGCTAAGCATAAAGCTGAACCAAGGGTTCGACCTGGCTCAACACTCAGGAAATAGCCTTCTCTCAGCTTCCCATGACTCTCCCTTCTTAAAAATCCATCTCTTAGCCAGGACATTCCCAGTTGTGCCCCATTTGTTAGTCTCTCCAACTCATCCAGTATCCGTCTTTCTTCCTTCTCAAGTCCTCAATGCTATCCTTTTTTATAGTTGTAATTTACTCATAAATCTGTGTTGCCTCTGTGTGTTTTTATAAATAGCCTGTTACATACCAATAATGCTTACATTGTCCTATTAGATGGGAAGTTCTTTGAAAGTGAATAGCTTCTATCTCCTTTGTAAGTCTCTGCCACATCATTTATATTAAAAAGTTTTCTCAAAAGTAAAATATCTTTATTATGTTTTTTCAAGAGTTCATTTTTTAAAAGTTCAAACAGTAGAGAAAAGAAGAGAATTCATAATTCTATTCCATTAAGTGTTTGGAATAACATCCATTAAGAGTTTGGAATATATCCTTCACCACACCTTGTACAAAATGAACTAGAATAAGTAAGGGCATAGAAAGGGAATGGACTGACAGTTCTCAGGGGGAAGGGGACATGAAGGGTGTGGGAAGAGACTGGACAAAAATCTTACATCTATGGATGAAGACAGTGGTGGGGTAAGGGCACGGGGTGGGGGGGGGGACCAGGTGGAGGGGAGCTATGGGGGTTAAAAAAAAAGAAACATCTGTAATAACCTGAACAATAAAGACTTAATTTAAAAAATAAAAATAAAAATCAATAAAAACATATTTAAAATGTTAAAAAATGAACTAGAAAGGAACCTCACTTCATATTACATTTCACAACTTTCTTTGTTTTCATGTTGCTATACAGACTTTCTTTATTTCTCTGAATAGCAATATAATATTCCAAGGCACAGATATCTAATAAAATTGTTGGTTTATTAGTAGGTATTTAGGTTGTTCCAAATAAACTTTTAGGTTGTAAAAAAGCTGTGTTTCTGGGTAGATGGTGATAATGCCAATTAAAATAGAGAATTCCACAGAAGTAGCAGGTCTTGGGTTTCTTATCCCTGGTTATTTTCTGTTTACAATAATATAACCATTAAAATCAAAACCCAAGATTGACATATTATTGCTGTCTAATCATCACACTCCATTCCACTTTCACTAATTGTCCCAATGTCGTTCTTTATAGCAAAAGGATTCAACCCTGGATCATGCAGAGCATTTAGCTGACATGTCTCTTCAACTTGCTTCCATCTGAAATAATCCCCCGGTCACTCCTGATCTTTAACAGCCTGAAACTTTGGAAGATTCTAGCCCAGTTGTTTTCAGAAAGTTACTTATTTGGGGTTTGTCTGGGGTTTTCTCATGATTAAATTTAGGTTATGCATTTTTTTGTCAGAATTATCACGGAAGAGATGCTGTGTGCTTCTCACCGCATTCTACCAAGAGGTTCTTGATGTCCGTGTCCCATTATTTGAGTGTTAACACTGGCCATGGGATTTGGTGGTGTCACCATGCTTTTACCTTCTCCTCCCTTTGCAATCACCAGGTATTTGTTGGAAGATACTTTGAAGCTCTGCAAATATTCATTCCTCATTCAACCTTCACCCACTATGTCTAGTATCCCTTGAGGGTTATTGGCTGAATTATTTTTTTTGGGTTGCCATAGTGACTTTGTAATTCCATCATTATTTTATATTCATTAGTGGACATCCCATAGTAAGGTAAAGCTTTCTACTCTCCTCATTTATTATTCATTTATTTCAGCATAGATTCATTGATTCCCATTCTATCACATTATAATTTGTAACTATTCTTATTTACCTTGATGCTCAAATTGTCCCAGATTTGGCAAGTGGGAGCCCCTTCCAACTGGTTTCTATATTCTTTGGACATGTATCCATTATTCTTCTGGCACTTCTTTAATTTCTGACACAAAAATACAGTCTAGGCTCATCTTATATTTTCCCTACCCTGGCCCTGAAATAAGGCATTTCTCTAGTTTTCCTTTATTGGAGAATAGCATACAGAAGTCAAGCCCTGGCCCTAGCTGGGTGGCTCAGTTGGTAGGAGTGCCATCCTGTACACCAAAAAGGTTGTGGGTTTGGTTTCTGGTCAGGACACATACCTAGTTTGATCCCCAGTCTGGGCTCGAACTCCAGTGTGTGTGTGTGTGTGTGTGTGTGTGTGTGTGTGTGTGTGTGGTGATCAATGTCTCTCTCTCTCTGTCTTCATTCCTCTCTCTCAAAATCAAAAACCAAAACAAAACAAAAAACATATCCTTGGGTGAGGATTTTTTTAAAAGTCAAGACCTGGGTACTGAGTGTGCTTATTGCTATTGGGGTGCTGCTCCTCCTAGAGCCCCTCAGAGGATAGAGCTAGGAAGAACTCTGTTTCTGTATCTATGTGTATATGTGAAAACCATACATTTACATAGTTACCTTCCATTTTAACCCAACACCATGGGATTTGTTAATTCTAGTAATCTTCCTCTCCATATTATACTCTTCTGATGAGACATCTGTCTTTCATTATTCTCAAGATACTAATTTGATCAAGGGAACTGTGTGTAACAAATCTTCTCTCGCTGCCATCCCACCCCTACACAGATGTCCTTATCATCTCACCTACTCTAGACACCCCATCACCCCCTACACTGTCATAGAGGCCCCCCACTCAACTTAGACCCTGACAACTCAGTTGGGCCATCACCACCCCCAATTCATAGGTGTTGTCTCACCCTACGGGTTCCTATGTCTGTGATATGAGGCTGAAACTCCCACTCCCCAATCCCCACTGATGTATACTTTGCTTGGCCCATGCTAATGTGTTTTGTTTTCTTCATGCTGACGGTTTTACACTAACTTTTTCAGAAGGAAGGGAAGAAGTGAGAGAGGAAAATGTTATCTGATTAATTTTTAATTAAAAAAATTAATGTAGCCTGGCCAGGGTGGCTCAGTTGGTTGAGCACCATCAACTAAAGGGTTGAGGGTTCAATTCCCAGTCAGGGCCTATTGGAGCCTATATGAAGGCAGCTGATCAATGTTTCTCTCTCACATCTGTTCCTCTCTTTGGCCCTTCTCTCTAAGCATGTCCACAGGTGAGAGAGCAACCAAAGGACTTGTATGCATGCATATTAGCATAACCAATAGACACAGACACTGGGGCAGTGGGGGCTTTCCCAGGGTGGGAATGGCTGGGGAGGGGGGTGTCAATTGGGGAAAAAGGAGACATATGCAAAACTTTAGACAATAAAAAAATAATAATAAATGTAAATATCACTGAAGATGAAGGATGACTGAAGAACATGTTTCTAGAATAAAGGAAACTAAGGAGACATGACAGCTAAATGGCAGTGTGGGGTCCTGGACCAGAAAAAGACCATTATTGGGAAAGTGTAATTTACGTCAAAGCTATCCTATATAATAAAGAGGGGATATGCAAACTGACTGTCACTCCGGTCAATTTGTACCCACAGCTGAGGCTAAGTTCCCATAACGAGCTTTAAGGAGCAATCAGCAGGGACCTGAGGCTGTGTGCCCACCCACCTCCTGCATGGGGCTTGACAGGGGACCTCCAGCTGCTCCCCCCGCCCTGGCACCAGGCCAGAGGAACTCAGGCTGCACCCTCTTCCCTGGTGCCAGGCCAGGGGAGCTCAGGCCATGATCCCCACCCTGGTCTCAGGCCAGGGGACCTGAGGCTGTGCCCCCCACCCAGCGGGACTTGACGGGGGCCCTCAAGGTATGCCCTCCGCCCTGGTGCTGGGCCAGGGACCTCAGATCATGCCCCCCACCCCAGCACCAGGCCAGGGGACCTCAGGCTGTGCCCCCTGTGCTGGCGCCAGGCTGGGGGATCACAGGACACTCCCTCTGCCCAGCAGGGCTTGATGGGGGACCTCAGGCCGTGCCCCCCTGCCCTGGCACCCAGGGGACCTGAGGCTGCACCCCCCCCACCTGGCAGGGCTTGACAGGGTGGGACCAGCCGGGACTGGATCTAGCCCAATGAAGGGGGGCCGTCCAGGTTTGGGTCTCCAGTGATTTTGAGGTGCACGTGGGTGGTTGAAGACTTGACTCTGGGTTCCATGGTGCACCCCAGACTCTGACAGGAGGAAGATTTTCATATACGTTTTACTAATTTTCTTTAATCTCTGACACTTCTATTATAGAGAAAGGGTAAATAGCAATATTAAAATATTTCCTCTAATTAATCCCCTTTTAATGTGCACGACTTGCATGCACTGGGCCACTAGTGAATTAATAACATCATATCAATACTAATGTCCGGGTTTTTATAATTGTATTGTGATTATGTAAAATATTAACATTAGGAAAATCTAGGTGAAAGGTGTATGGAAACTGTTGTTACCTTACAATACTTTGGAATGTACCATTTTATAACCTGCCTCACTGTGTCACTTTTCAGTATGGTCATGTTCCCATTGTTTATCAGTACATAAAAGTCTCCCATGTCAGCGCATCTTGCTGCAAACGATAGAGTGGGCTTTCCATAAATGTTGTTGACCTTCTCCACTTGCCATGAGCCAATTGGCTAGAAAGGGTCGGCCTGACCGACAAGAAGACCAGACTTAATGCAGCAGCTGTCAGCGTCCAGAGGACACTGTGTTCTTTGGACCTGTTACCAAACCAGCCAGGTCAGTTTCGCCTCCTATTTCAAAGCAAATTTCCTCTCATTCTCCTTGAATTGCCACTGCATTTGGCCTGTAATTGTACTACAGGGTGGGGGCAGAGAGAAGTGCCACTTAGAAGAAAATTTCCTATCAGCACAGAACAATTGTTCATACGTTATCATTCCTACTTATTTATTTTAATCAATATGCTTAGAGCTTAAACAGTTCAACTGATTCTCGAGAGACGTGGTCAAGGTCGCACGAGCCCCTGGCAGTGACAGGAAGCAAAGCGGTGAGATGGCTGTGTTGTCTTTAGCCAGCAGACAGGCTGTGCACCAGGCACTGCCATCCCTGCCACGCCCAGAGGGAATGCCAGAAGGTCGGGGTTCAACATTGGCAACTGAAAAGACAGCTGGATTTGGGAAAGTTGTAAGCCTCTGAGTGGTCTAAACACCTCTCAGCAACCAGCCTCTGGGACTACTGCCCTTCGTTATCCTGTTGCCCCTTGAATGCCCCCTCTGTCAAGTGCATAGAAACTTCAGACTATGCTGACTACCTAAGGGTCTCAGTTCACATAAGAAATACACAAGCCAGGGTTCCCCAATTCACTCTTCTGCCAACTGGAGTAGGCAGGGAGCTTATGTAATTTGATAGAGAGAGCAGCAACTACGCCGAGGTTGATGAGAAGGAGTAGCTTGGTGTCATGTGACTAGGCCATTTCCAAGGTTCCTTTCCATTCTAAAGTTCTCTCTTCTGTTTCTAATCGAGGCAGCCGTGCCACGGTGAAGGCACACATTTCGGCATCAGAGAGACTTGGGCTCAGGTTCTGGTTCTGCCACCTACCAGCTACGTGGTGTTGGGCAAGTTACTTGACCTTGCTCTACTTCTGTTTCTCCATCTTTGTTGGGCTATTGGGAGGTTTCTGTAACATGATGCAGGGCTTAACACAGCACCTGGCACAGCAAAAATGCTCAGTACCATGGCTATCATCATTACTACTAATCAGAAATGTACATTTCTGGAAAAACAGATGGAAAGTTTTTCTGCAGACAAGGATTCTTCCTTCTCAAACTGTCACTGAATAAGAACAAAGACGATGAGACACTCGGAAGGGGAGGACTGGTCAGACAGTTCTTTTCATTTGTTCACTTTAAAAGATTAGAGCAATAACCGTAGAAACAGTTCTCAGAGGTAATTAATGAAGAAAAGTGAGAGGGGAGGTTAATTGATTGCTCAAGATCACTAAGCTAATTCATTTGTCAATCTGTCCTTAACCTCAAATTTGTGCTGTGAAATTTCCAGTCAAGCACAACACTGCCTAACTCTTAACTCTGCTCTCAAAAATGTTGGTGTTGGAAGTGTCACTTAATGACTCTGTGTTATATTAACGTTAAGCTATCATTTATTGAGCACTTACAATTTGCCTGGCACTGTGTTCTAACCTTGTTCATTCAGACTTTAAAACACCTTGTGTGTAAGTTTTATGTCCCTGTTTTGGGGGCAGAAAAACTTACTCAGAGAGGCTAATCACCTTGCCCAAGGTTACACAGCCAGGAAGCAGCAGAGCCAGAACTGCAGCAGCCATTTAATTCAGTGGACCTTAGGGGTCAGAATGTGCGGGCTCCAGGGTTATACTATAAGCTCTAAATCACTGCTCTATGGATCTCAGGGTTCTAAGGCACTCTGAGGAACCCAACATCTGAAGCACAAGATAATCCACCTAGAACTCTGCCCATCTGTGCTTCCATGTGGTAGTGGGAATGGACTCATATCAAAGCAAGAACTGGAGAGGAAGAACCGGACCCATCTCTTGGCAGCAGACTCTCAGCCTGACCTTCCCAAACTGGAAGACAGTGGTCATCCCATCAGACTTTCCCAAAGTCAGATCAGCAAGAGACTTTCCTATAAAATTCTCCAAAGACACAATGTGAGACTTACAGCATAACTCGGAGGAAGCCAGTGTGGCTGAGTCCCGCGCTGAGCCCTATGGGTTTGGACTGAAAGAGCAGCAGCAGAAGGCTCAGGGCTACCTGGCAGGAAGCTTGATTTCCACCCAGTGTTCTTGGCCCGGTTATTGTGTGCAAGGAAAAGCAGGAAGTACAATCTGAAGAGTGCTAATAACTAGTCATATTTGTAGCTACAAGGTCAGCATAGGAGAGCAGTTATGAGGGCACAGTGTCTGGAATCTAACACACCTGGATTTTATTCCCCCACAGGTCTCTTATGAGCTGGGTTTCCTTTGGCATGTGATTTACCCTCTCTGGGCCCCCTGTCCTCACCTGTAAGGCGGGGTAATAAGAAGGGTCATTGTGAAGATCCGTGTAAAGTATGAAGCCCAGTGCCTAGGGCATAGTAAGTGTTCAATAAATGTCTGCCAGTATTAACTGTGATTCTAAATAAACAATATTTTTTTTGTACTATTGCTCCCAAGATTCAGTAAACATTCTCAGCTGATTGCTGTGGTCTCTGTTAGCTAGTTGGGCAAACTAAACTGTCTCTAAGTTGCCCTTCCCAAACCTGAGGAAACTGCTTTCTACCCACCTATATAATGGGTGTGTAGAAATTTTTTCCCCAAAAATATTATCACATCACTCATGCATTGCTGGTGGAGATACAAAAATGGCACAGCCATTCTGAAAAGCAGTTCAATAGTTTCTAATAAAGTTAAACACACACCTGCCATATGACCCAGCAATCCCACTCTGAGGTGCTTATTTCATGAGAAATGAAAACTTACATTCACACAAAAACCTATATGCAAATGTTTATAGCAGCTCTATTCATAATTGTCAAAAACTAAAAACAACCCATATGTCCTTCAGAAAATGAATGGATAAACAACTAATAAATCCATCAATGGAATACTACCTAGCAATAAAAAAAGTG
>PVJC01004600.1:0-49407 GCA_004026665.1 Murina feae | reverse complement strand
GAGCCCGGCTTCTGACTGAACAGCACTCTCCCTGTGGGAGCACACTGACCACCAGGGGGCAGCTCCTGCATTGAGCATCTGACCCTGGTGGTCAGTGCATGTCATAGCTACCAGTCTTTCTGGCGTTTGGTCAATTCGCATATTAGCCTTTTATTATATAGGATAGGTTAGGCCCTGGCCGGATGGTTTAGTTGGTAGAAGCGTCATCCCATACACCAAAAGGCAAATTAAATCCCTGGTCAGGGCACATACCTAGGCTGTGGGTTTGATTCCTGGTCTGGGAGTGGACGAGACGCAACCAATTGATGTTGCTCTCTCACACTGATGTCCCTCTCTTTCTCTTCCTCTCTAAATATCAACTAAAAACAAACAAACATCCTCATGTGAGGATTAAAGAAAGAAAGTAGGTGAGGGGTCATTTTCAGGGGCTGAGAACGGTGGGAGGGGCTTAACAGGAAGGGGCACGGGAGAATTTTAGGGGATCATGAAACTGCTCTGTAACTTGACTGCAGTGCTACTTTGTATGAGAAGTGAATTTTACTTTATGTAAATTATACCTCAATTAAAAAAAACAAAAACAAAATATTGACATGTACATAACTGAATTGTATCCCCATTATCTCCATCACCTGGGGCAAATTCTCTCATTTTTGCTATGAGAAGTTTAGAGGAAGTGGCACTACAGTGGAATCAGAACCATCCCTGCCACCTCCATCCCTAACTTGGAGCTATTTCCACTCTGGAGCTACCCCTCACTGCCTGCAGACCCTTCAGTCAGTTGTCTCTCCCATCTTCCCCTTCCCATGAATGCCTAATGTTTGAAGCCATCAGTTTAAATAACACCAATAGTTAATCAGTTAATTTGTAGATTAAAAGTTTGGTGACGGGTATTCTGAATTCCACAGGCTTTAAAGAGCCATATTCTTTCCAAGGTCCCTAGTTTTGTCATGCGGAGGAGACAAAGAAGACCTCCTTGGGGGAACCATGTGCCCTGGCGCATGTTCCTCTAACATAAAAGGAACTTGGGGTTTGTAGGCAAAATATTCTTGCTATGGTCAGCAAGAAGCCAGATCAAAAGAGCCAATCTGACAGGCTTCCCAGCAGTGACTTCAAAAATGCCCTTGGAGTGTGTTTTGCCTGTTGGAGAGAGTCACAATGAAGACTGATTGGATTATTATTGCTTTAAATAAATTGCTTTAAAAAAAAGTCATTGTCTCATTCAACCTCAAACATCTCCATTCAACGAGGCCTGTGGTTTTTGTTTGCTTGCTCTTTGTAAATTGGGCTTTGACTCTGTGAGGAAACATGTAATATGTGCAATCTTATTCCTTCATATGAAATTTCTCCTATGTAATATAAAATCTAGCGTATATCACTAACAGTAGTTGAAGTGGTCAGTGAAGCAACTTCTATAAGGACACTAACCCTGGTGCTATGGAACAAAACATCCTCTTCTGCTCTCTCTTACAAAAGCTATGAACCAATGCCTTTGGTTTTCTGACAAAGGAGTCAAATTAGTTCAAGGTGTAGGCTAGACACAGAATGGCCCTTGACATAATCCCCTCCTCTCCACCCTGACCCCTAGGATCTCAGAATTGTTGAAACACATTTTGAGAATGGGCGTTATTAGTAGGGATAGTTCTGCCAAGCACACTGTGTAGAGCTGGTCCAAATAAGCAGCCTCTTTCTTTTCCATCAACCCTGGGATGTGTATGTGAGACAGGAAAGCCCTCCTCAGCCCCCTGGCAAAGGTAAAACTATCTTTATGATCCTCTTCCCCTCCCCCCCCCCGGGATTTCTAGGAGTGACTTACCATGTACCAATGCAGACCAAAGTATGGTGAGGTTGAGATGAACAGTTGCGAGGTCTCGTATTGCACTATTCATTATGTACCCACCACAGATCAGCTATCATGCTGGGTGCCAGGGATATGACCAGGAGCAAAATGGGCACAGCCCCCGACCTCACAGGACTTCAATTCGAGTGGGGCGGCTGTCCATAAATAAGTAAACAAATCCCAAATAAAAACAGGTGCTGATCGGCTTAGTCCATTTGTGCTGCTGGAACAGAATGTCACAGGTTGGCTGATTTATAGCCACAGAAATCTATTATTCAGTTTTGGAGGCTGGAATTTCAAGGCACTGGTCAGTCCACTCTTCGGGAAGGGAAAAACATGGGAGGGATACTCTGACATGTCTGCCCCCCTTCTCTAACTCCTTTGGAGGAAGAGTGACCCATCAGCTTGGCAAATTTGAGAGGAGAAACTGGTTGCCTGTGGCTCAGTGCATTCTCCCTAATCCAGCCTTGAAGAATCCAGGAGGACTTCTTGGAGGAGGCTATGATGGCTTTGGCAAAAAAGATGAGAAGAAAAGGGAGGTAAGTGGGCAATACCACCTAGGGCAGAGGGAACAGCATTGAAAATCCCTGGAGGCTAAAGGAAACATGGTCTTTAGGCAAAAGGGAAGAAATTCTGCATGGTTAGAGTGTAGAGGGTGAGAGAGCAGGAGTTGAAAGATGAGACTAGCCAAGAAGCCAGATCATGGAGAGTCTTAATGTGCCAAACTCTGGAATCTGGGCTTTATCCCCAGAACATGGAGATGATGCAAAAGGTTTAACCAAGAGAGTGAAGGTATTTCATTCCCGATAGGTCATTCTGGCTGCAGGGTGGAGAACAAACAGGAGGCTGGCAGTTCCCAGCCCCCTCTCTGAAAGTGTGAGGAGGAAAGGGTCCTTTCTGGCGCCTTAGAGATCTTCCTTTTGGCCCTCCCGATCTGACTGCCCTGGGCTCCAGGTGTGAGTTCCTGTCAGAGGGCCCTTTTGTATATCCTAGACCCAGCTCCATAACCCCTCATTCCCTGCCCTACATGCCTACAGATGGGCACAGCGTCCCAGTGGTACTGCACAATCTTTCATAGTTTCTTTACACCCTGCTCACATATTTGTAAACAACCTCATTATTAAAACCTCCTTGAATGATCCTAATTTGAGTGTGCCAGCTGGCTCCTTCTGGGACCCTTGAGGTTATACCCTCCCCTCCAAAAAAAGAAAAAAAAGACTATGCAGCAGTAAAAACCCTTTGAAACAGCATGGAGGCACCTGGAGTGTGTTATGCTAAGCGTAATAAGCCAGTCAGAGAGAGACAAGTATCACAGGATCTCACTCATATGTGGAATCTAATGAACAAAATAAACTGATGAACAAAATAGATCGAACAAAATAGATCCAGGGACATAGAAGTAGAAGCGTGGAACAGACTTCAGAGTCTCTGAGGGAAGGTTGAGAGGGAAGCGGGGGCAGGGGAGACATCAACCAAAGAACTTGTATGCATATATGCATAACCCATGGACACAGACAATAGGGTGACGAAGGCCTGCGGGGAGGGGGGACTGGAAGAGCTCAATGGAGGGAAGGGGGACATATGCAATACTTTCAACAATAAAGATTTAACAAAAACAATTTTAAAAAGAAAAAAAAAAAGGAAGCATAAATGACATGGGAAAAGCATGGAGCTGTCTTCCTCAGGATGGCGGCTTGAAAAGTTTGCTGCTTAGGAAAGATAATGGACTTACTGAGATAGTGGTTGTATTTTAATAGCCCTACTGGTTTGGTGAGAATGATGCTGTTCACTTGAAAAGAAAAAGGAAAGTCATTGGAAATTCCACCTCCCAGAGACAAATGCTATTTTTGGTAACATTTTTGGTAAATAGCCTTCTACACATTTCTCTACATGTAAATACTTGAACAGATGTGTTCAGTTTTATATGGATGAATCATATTCCAAATGCTACTTTTTTGTTGTTAATCCTCACCTGATGATATTTTTCCCGTTGATATTTTTTAGAGCGTGGAAGGGAGGCAGGGAGGAGAGAGGGGAAGAGAAGGGGAAGAGAGAGCGAGAGCAAAACATCGGTGTGAGAAGGACACATTGATTGGCTGCTTCATGCACTCACCCCAACTGGGCTGAGGCTGAATGAACCTTCATATGCCCTTGACTGGGAAACGAACCTTGAGACTTTTCGGTGCACAGACACTCTAACCATTTAACCACACCAGCCAGGGCTGTCAAACCTACTTTTTCTTATTCACCCATAAGTCTCGAGTTTTCAGTTGCCTGTGGATTCATCTAAGTAGATGTGTCCAGAAATAAATTGAACGTAACCATCTAGAGTTCAACGGAGAGAGATTATGTCTTGGGGTTGCCATGAGAGAGACAGCCACCAAAGCCTCAGGAGGCAGAAGAGACCACCACACAGAGCCTGGGAGGGGAAGAGAGAGGACCACCAGAATCCCTGGAACTCAAACACTGACTGGGCAAGAGGAACCAGAGGAGGCAGAGAAGAGGCAGCTATGGAGATAGGAGGAAAGAAGGCGTGTTCTTGACCTTCAAGAAAGACGAGTGGACGACAGTACAGAAGGCCAGTGTCAGATCAAGTAAGACAAGGGCTTTGGGTTTAGCAATAAAGAGGCAGCTTGTGGCCAGGATCAGAGTGATTTCAGTCAAGTGGTAGAATGGAAGCCAAATTGTGAAAGAGCTGAGGAGCCAATGGAGTCAGTTGTTTCGTCCTCCCCACTTGCAGTCCCCCTCCTCTCTCCTCAGAGTCTCTCAAACACGAATGCACATGTGAATCATCTGGGCACGTTGTTCCAGTGCAGGTCTGTCTTAGTCCGCCTTGCACGAGGCCTTCGTTTCTAACAAGCTCCCTGGTGACGTGGATGCCACTGGACCAAGCTTAGAGTAGCAAGGGGCTAGATTGGGCAGCCCGGGGATGAGACACAGTCTTTTTTCCTTTTTTTTTTTTTTTTTTTTAAATATATTTTATTGATTTTTTACAGAGAGGAAGGTAGAGGGATAGAGTCAGAAACATCGATGAGATAAGAGAGAAACATCGATCAGCTGCCTCCTGCACACTTTCCCACTGGGGATGTGCCTGCAACCAAGGTACATGCCCTTGACCGGAATCGAACCTGGGACCCTTGAGTCCATAGGCTGACGCTCTATCCACAGAGCCAAACCCGTTAGGGCGAGACCCAGTCTTGATAAGCTCATCTAGGGCTTTACCAAAGACATTTAAGCATGCAGAGATGAAAATGAATTCTTAGGGTCCTAGATTATTTACATCAGAAAAATACTGAAAAGGAAAATTAGAGGACATTTCTCCTATGTGTAATGCTTTCCTGTGTGTATGCCTTGCTCATGAAAGTCCCTCCATTTGAGTCACTTGAAAGTGTTTCCTGCCCTGGCCAGTGTGGCTCAGTCGCTTGAGCATCCTCCCATGCAGAAAGGTCACCCATTCAACCCACAGGCGGGAACGTGCAGGAGGCAGCCAATTGACATTTCTCTCTCCCATTGATGGTTCCATCTCTCTCTCAAATCAGTACAAACATATTTTTTAAAGGTGTTTCTTAAATTCCAAATGTATGAGGATTTTCTAGTTATCTTTGAGTTATTTCTACTCTAATTGCATTAAGAGCAAGAACTTGCTAAGATCACAGCCCTTTGAAATTTGTTGATATTTGCTTTATGGCTCAAAACATGATCAACTGTGTCAATGTTTCATGAGAGCTTGAAAAGAACATATTCTATAATTGTTGGGTGACGTGTTTTATGTCTCTTAGGTCAAATTTATTACCTGGGTTGATGGGTCTTCATATTCTATCAATTTACTAGAAAGAAATGTGTTAAAACCTCCAGGCTCTCTACCTGGAAAGTCTTTCCTCTGCACTTCTGCTACTTCCTCAGGCCTTCATCCAACAACTGGGCATCCGTGTTCACCAAATTTGGATCCGGTCCCTACAGACCCCATCCTTGCCCTGATGAACCTGACAGCCTAAGAAGACTTTACCTGATCACCAACCTCTCCCCACCCCACCTCAGACCTGGAAGCATGTCTCCCTCCTCTGAGCTCTTGCAGCATTCACTGGCTATGCAGCTAAGTTAGCACTTAGTCTATCTTCTTTGCAGTTATTAGTAGTCATAATTTACTACCCTCTCAGGTTTTAGATTTTGGGTGGGCAAAGATTACCCTATTTTTATATCACTGCTTTATTGACATATAATTATTGACAAGCCATAAAATTCACTCTTGTAAAGTATACGATTCAGTGGAAGATTATTTTATTTACCTTGGATGCTTTGTAGCCGTGCTTCTCCATCTTGGTTGCACATTAGAATCACCTGCAGACCTTTGAAAAAAAAGTTACTGCTGCCTGGTCCTCATCCCCAGAGGTTCTCAGTTAATTGGTTTGGGGCACAGCCAGGGTATTGAAATTTTTAATAGCCCTGGAGTGATTTTAACTTGTAGCCAGGATTGCCCTGTAGCGCTTAGCACATAACTGGCACCCAGTAATTGTTGGTTGTAATCATGAATAAGCCCTAACTTCTAATATCCAGTTAAATTAACTCACCCAAAAGCTACGTTCCCTGTCTCTCTTATAGCCCATCAGCTCTTCTAATGTAATATTGTACTTATATCTATCTCTCCCACTTAGTGTGAAAGATGACTAGGAGACAAAAGCACTTAGAGAAGATGACTGATTACTTGTAAAGACCTGCAAACTTCAGTAGGATTGGATCACTGAAAAACACAACAGAATACAAAAGAAATAGAACAATACAAGAGAAATATAAATGTAACACAGTCCAAATTTCTGTACTCAAAAGTCAGGGATAGAATGGTTTTCGCTAAAAATTCAGCAATTTATGGAAAAAGCTCAAGCTTTCATTCGTTTTGGAGACCAGATGTAAAAGCAGTTCTGCTGCTTTATGTCAGGGCTGGAAGTGTCTTGTCATTGTATTCTCTTCCTGTGGGACTTGACGGTCACTGTGACAGTGGTGGCAGGGCAGTCTAATTTTTGTTTCCACAGCTGTGAGCAGCATGAAGGCTGGGACTGTTCCAGTTTTATACAGTATGGCATCCCAGTGCTGGCACATGTTAGGTGTTCAATAAATATTGGTGGAATGGATACGATCACACCTCATGCCACAGCATGTAAGTATGAATTTAAACTGCACAGGTTTCCTGTTGTGGATGGAAGAAGAGCTTCTATGGAAAGTAACCTCACAGGGTGATCCGATCATGAATTCCTAACTGGGCAGGTCATGCCCCGGCATATAACTTCTTTAGTAAAAGGCTTAGCTTTCCTTTAAGCAAGCCCTGTCCATTGTTGCTGGCGTCTAGGTTAACATGCCTTTGAAAAGCCCCCTTTCAGACCCTTCCTTTTAAAGTGTGTTTAACTATCCTGCAATCCAATCCCCAACTCACTTTCTCCTATTTTCATGTAAGCTTTACGTTATCGCCTTCATCTCAAATGCATCAAAGGAACGGAAAAACGTATTCTCTACAGCTTTGGGGATCTTGCTCCCTGGCATGTGTTGTCAGTTTGGCTCAAATAAACCCTTAGAAAAAATTCTCTACAGGTTTGGACATTTCTTATCCAGACACTGTTTTTTGTTGTTGTTGTTGTTTGTTTTGTTTTTGTTTTTTTGATACTTTCTGCAATGCTTAATTATGGTGCTGCAAACTGCTGGGCCGCTCCTCACACTGCCTGGACTACCACAAACTCTTACTTCCACAGAAACGGTTGTTGGGGTGGAGGAAAAGCATGTCTGCGTGTGCACAAGAGTAGCAAGATGATCGGTCCCCATTAATAAATACAAGATTATCACGTCTGGGAGCTGTCCTTCAGCGAGGCGGGTCCCCCTGCCTATCTGGTAACACCACCTAACACTTGCCATTGACACCCCCCCACCCACAGCCAGGTCCCCAGGGTCCTCGTGTGTGCGCTGGAAGCCGCGCCCCCAAATCCTCCGCAGCCTCAGGGTTCCCCCCAGCGGGCGGTTACGCCCCAGGACGCAATGCAGAGCCACTCCGAGCACGGAAAGAAAGAGAGAAAAAAAGTAAAACCACTCGTACCAAGGAGAGGCAGCGTTATTTAGGCAGCCGGCTACGCCCCCAGAGTCTCCACCCTGTCCCCTGGGCCCAGCGCCCAGCACTCACACGGTGCCCGGCTTCAGGAGCCACAGCTCCCTCCACGTGTCCTCTCTTCCCGGCAGCCTCTGCAGCCGCCTAGGGAGGAAACCTCCTGACAACTCGCGGTCTGCGGACTACGGCTCCCAGCAGGCACTGCGGCGCTCCGCTCTCCGCCCCGCCTCCACGGGATACGCAGGCGCTCTGGGTCCCCTTCGCAAGCTGGGCTGGCGACGACTAGATGCAGTTCCTTATGGGACTCGTAGTCTTTCTGGCGCTAGCTGGGCCGTCAGTGAAAGGAACAGGAACTACAAGTCTCGGTGGCCCCAGCGTGACGAGCCCGGTCACGTGTCGGAGGGCCGACCGGGCGTGCGTGCCGCCGTTGATCCGGTGCTGCAGTGAGGAGGTGGTTCTCGCCCGTGTTGTGTGTGTGTGCGTGTGAGTGTGTGAGTGAGTGAAAGAGCGAGTGAGTGAGTGAGTGAGTGAGTGTGTGGGGGGACTTGCTTGTGGTCGGTGGCTTCCCCCTCCCCTCCACCCTTTCCCCTTCCCTGGCGCTGCTGCAGTGGCCGCTCCCTGGGCCGTAGGAAATGAGCGATAACGATGACATCGAGGTGGAGAGCGACGTGAGTCCCTGGGTTTCTTCCTTCCCTTGGGGGTTGTCAGGCGGGGACAGCAGGGACAGCGGCCCGGCTCCCAGCGGGGCCGCCGCGGCGGGGGGGCGGGCAGCCGCCGCCTGCCTCCCACCCTCGGGCTGGGACCGCCCCCGACGCCCTCCCGGCTCGCTCCCCTCGGGGCTCCCAGCCGAGCGGCCTTCTGAGACCGGAGGCGGGGAGGAGACGTGCGGCCTCTGGGATCCCCACCTCTCCCGGGGAGCAGGGTGCCGCGGCCTCCCGCTCCGGAGCCGGGGGACAGGGACGGGGTGCGCCCGGGATCCCATTGTCCGGATCCTGGGGAAGGGGACGGCGCTCGGGACCTGCCCCATCGTTCTGCGAGCCCCTCCTCTCCCTTGACCCGCGGGTCCTGGGGGGCGAGGGTGGACGCAGAGGGGTTGGGAGCGCCCTGATGCCCCAGTGGGGTCCGAGGGCAGGAGACAGTGCTCTGACCCCCTCCGGCCTGGGTCGGACCCCGGAAGCGAGGGGCGGCGCTCGGGACCCCCCTGGCCCGCCACCGGATCCCGCCGGGGACATGGGGGCGCGGGGGACAGAAGGGCGGGGGGGTTCGGGCTGACTCCCCACCCGTCGCCTCCTCCGCCGCCGGCATTTTCTTTCTTATGATTGGATGTGAAGTGTAAAAATAACTTCTATATTTTCTATTTTTTTTTTCTCTCTTATTCCAGGAAGAGCAACCGAGGTTTCAATCTGCGGTACGTCTCCTACTCTCCATTTCATCTTCATTTCCGTTCAGTTCTAGTCCTTTTTGGGGTCAGAGAGAAAAAAAGGTCATTCTATGACTTTTAACATTGTAGTAGACTTTCCTGTTAACCGCCAAGGTGAGGTGGAGCCTTGCTCTGGGGTTCCAGGTTGGGGAGGGGTTACAGACGGCATCGTTCCAGACCCTCAGGGGGTCAGTCCCAGCGCCTGTGGGTGAGAGGGGCTGTGTGCCAAGACATGAATCCTTCCGTGGTTCCCAGGTGGGGGCCTCTAGCTGCCACTCCGCACGCTGGAAAGGAGAAGTACATCGTCCTGAAGTGCATTGGAGTGGTGTTTCAGGGCAGAGCGCTCAGAAGACTCACTTGGGAACAACTAGGTTCTAAAGCATATCTCCCTAGTTGTGTAAAACGGAAGCCACATGACAGTCCCCGAAGGTCATGTGACTGCTGTGGCCCTGTAGGATCTAGTAGAAGGTGGTAGTACTCTGCCGCAGAAATTGCAAGTGTGGAGGGGCCAGTGGTGGCATAGGAGAGCGTCGCAGACAGCTTATTGTGGTCTGAGTATATCTGAGTTGAAGGAGTGGTATAAAGGAAACAGAAAAATTGTGGAAGGAAAGTGGCATTGCAGAGGTAGTTTTGCTAAAGGCTGATGGTTGAGACCAGTGTTATCAATAATTTCTCAGGGTTTTGAGATTGATGTTCTCAGAAGATGGTTTTATGGATATATCTGTGAGTGTAGCTATAGATATCCACTAATCTTATGTCTTTGGAGACAGCTGTGGTTATTCCGTGAACATATTCGAACAAATAGACAAATCGTAATCAGAAGAAAAATGAGTGTATCACTGTCTAAGATTTGACAGCTGGGAACAGTAAGAAGTATATAGAATGGGGGTCGAAAATGCAGATGCCTCTGGGGGACCCAGGCAATAGAATAGTCAAGAATAAAGTAGAGAATAGAGGTAAAGACTAGGTGCCAGGGAACACTCTTCTAAAAAAGGCAGCCACTAAACTCCGGTGGGTGTTTATGTAGGAAGGAGGGCTCATTGCTGCCAGATCTTCCTATTTTTAAAGAAAGATTAGAAATCTGTTTGTATGTTATTTTTCCGATTTTCAAAATGATGTGTGGGACAGTCCCTTTGTTTAGAGGACTTGTTAGAATTTGTAGGATGTCACTTTGATACCTCTGGTCAAAGAATTTAATTACCACAGGATAAAAGCTAGCCTTCTGAATGGTACCTTCATTAGAGTGAGCAAAGATTCTGCCGTTTGTCCAAAGCAGATAGGCATTAGGAAAAAAATTATTTATTGAGAGCTAATATTTCCATAAAATCCAAGGATGCAGTTGTTCCAGGGTTCTTAAAAATTGTCCCTGGCTAATAGTCACTATGAAAGAATTCGTTTTATTTCTCCTTATATTGTCAGATACTTAATGTTTATACATATATTTGAAAATTCAGTTCCTTTTTTTCCCCCCCCAGTTACTATTAACCTTAATAATATGAATGTGGAGTTTCATGTTTGGAACTCAGTCTATTTAAAACATTTCTTCCTCCAAGTCTCCAGTTGCAAAGCCTGCCCTAGAGCTTGATTATGGCTGGAGAATCGGGGTTGGTTAGGCATCCTCTGCAGAGTCATTACTTGAATTGGAATTATGTTGGCTTTCCAGTAAGAGAAAAGTTTTCGTTGTGAAAAATACTCATCCACATGGGTATTGATGTAAATTGCTTTGTTAAATTATTAAAATGTTTCCATTCTCCTAGAATGCTAATCTCATTGTTTTGTCTAGATATTTTTTGTTTGGTGGTAAGGTGCCTAGGGTTTTTCCCTTTGATTTTGGGAAGTGGGCAAAGGGAGTGGGTTTGACCTTTTGTTTTTAATCTGACACACATCTGCTTGCTGAGACTTAAATATTATCTGTCACAGGAGTATCACAAGAGTGTGGAGAGAAGAAACAATAGACATATATCAAATAATTATCATAAATGTGGAGGGTAAAAAGGATTTCATTATTTTTCTCTGAAAACATAGTTTAGTTCTTGACATTTACTATAGATCATATATATTTTTTAAATTAGGGGGAAACTATTCTTAAGCTTTGCCTCGTTCAGAAAAGGATGCAAACTGAATAACCACATATATAGGACTACTGAAGAACTTTTAAAAAGTTATTTAGGAAAGATTCTGCTGGGTCCTCATATGAAAAGAAACATCATTTTTATAATGTCAGCTACAATAGCTAAGGCCTTCCTGCATGAGAAATGTAGGGTACTTCACCAGAAAAGTTAGGAAGTGAAGCTAACTGTAACAGAAAGTGAAACTGATTTGACGAATTTTTTTTTTCTGTTGCCTCAGTGCAAACGGAACACAGCTTCTCCAGAGACCAATCTGTGTTAAAGGAAGTAACCCCAACAATATTTTTATTACTAAATTTAATATATATCAGAATCGCACTGATGTTTTTTTTTTTATTATTTTGCATTTTAAAGATAATTTTCTGGGACAGATATATTTCATGCGAAATGATCTTTTAATTTTACTTCTGTTTGAGAAATTTCTTTTGGAAAGAACAAAGGTATACTAAAAATGTAGGGTTAGTTGTTGGTCAGAAAACTCAAGGCCTTTGCCAACTTACCCTCCAGCTAAACGTGTTGCAGTTACAGTGTCAGGGAGTTTAAGAAAGATTTGTGTTATTTCACTTCCGGACCTTTCTGGTATGAAATATTTTTAATTTCTCAGAACCCTTTGCTTCTTTAGGAATTGCAGTATATTCTTAGGGAATGAGCTTGCTTGCCTCTGAGATCGGAATTGACTCAGGAAATTACTGTCTGTTTTAGCAGGAATTAGTTGCTTGGTAAAGTGCTGTATGATGCATGTGCTTTGTGTCTGCTTAGAGTGTTAACAGTGGTACAGAAATGCCAGGTTTGTTTCATAAATACGCCTGTTCATTAGAATAAAGCGTGTTCTTACATTTTTCTATTTCCAAGATGCCAGTAATGGTGAATCAGTTGATCAAGGAATCCAAGTTGATTTTCAATTAAAATTTCCTGATGAAGGCATTCTTACTGTCTTAAATGCCTACAGTGCGATGCCATATTTGGGAAATAGTGTTCCCAAGTTCTTTTAGGCACCAAATGATTGTTTTAAAAAAGTTTTGGAAACACATGTATCTATTAGATGTTAGCAATGTATAACAGGCTTCAAGTAGGAGAGATGCTGGGAAGTTGAAATTTATAGTTTCTTATTAAGGACCTTAGTGAGTTTCTCATTCTAGCCACCCATTGCTTCATGTTGCATTTTTCATGTTGATTACAATGAGCTGCTTAGAAATTCAGGTTTATTTATTCTGTCCTCTTCCCATCTATCAGGAGTAATAGATATTTTCTGATGAGACTTTTGAGTCTCTGTATTTTCAGTGTTACTGTTTAATAAGAATTAATTATTCAAAGGCAACACTATCTTCCCTCTAAAAGCAACCTTTAAATTTCTTAAAGTTGGTAAATGTTTAGTGGGCAACTCTAATTCCCTATTTGCTGAGAATTTTCTATATTGGAATTGAGAAGACTCCCCTTATAGAGGGGATTAGGAATGAGGTAGCCTGCAAGAAATGACATTATTCTGGAGAACCTGTGCATTCTTCAGTAACAGAGTATTTATTTCCCCATGCTATTTGCCTACCTAGAACTTGCAGAAAATAAGGCTGCTGACTAATGTAATGCCTTGGATGAATATGCATTCTCTATGCAATAAATTGGAAGGAAATAACTTAAAGAGATTCCCCTCAATTTTGAATAGACCTCCTTAGCTTGAATGACTGACCTTCTGCCAGTTTAGCAACTTCTTGGCTAACAAAATAATGCTTGCTTTCAACATTTAACAATACTTAAGATACGTGTGCTTGTTAGTGTCAGAGATGGACAAATTGTAGGTGAAGATTTTTATTCTGGCTGCCAGTGTGGAAAGTTTGGTGGAAATAAAACTGAGAGGCGGAATAAAAACCTTGGCAGAGATGTCAAAGCTGGAAGCGATTTGGTGCTGGAGTTCCTGTTGAGCATCTGTGGGCCACTCTTCAGTGTCGTGCAGCCTTTTAGTATTCCTGTTAGCTTGGGACGCTCTGAAGGAAGAGTTTTCTGGCAGAAACCACAAATCCCGTGTACTCAAAACACAGCAGCATCCAGCCATTGCCCCTGTAGGATACAGAAGAGAGGTGTTTTGGGGGCCTGCTGTGCTGCTCGAGAATACCTCAGTTGTCTCCTAGAATTTGTTTGGTAGGACCCATTTTCATAATCAGATATCTCAGTACAGGTGAGAGAAAGCTGGCTAATCAAAGTTGAGCATTATTTGTTCAAGACACTATTAAAAACAAAACTGGTTTTAAGTTTGTAGGAGGATCTCAGATGCCTTATCCTGGGATACTTCACCCAGTTGTTGATTCTCAACTCTGAAACCTTGGCCCTTTCAAAAAAGGTTGCCAGCAGGTGAAGATACTTAACAAAGCAGTGCGAAGCCTGGTAACAGGCTTTCCATTTGGATGAATTGGTTGAGGGGTGAGGGGTAGCAGTGTTATCTGGCTGGATGGATCTGTGGTTTGGAAATGTTTCCAAAACAGAATTCTCTGCTTTGTGTAAAGGTTTTTCATATGTGCTTTTAAGCCATTATTCAGAGTTGCCTGGAATTGGGCATGTTCTTCATTAAAAATTTTTTTTAAAATTATTGATTGATTTAAGAGAGAGTGACCGACATGGTTGTAGTTGCGCTTACTTATGCATTCATTGGCTGATTCTTGCATGTGCCCTGACAGGAGATCAAACCCACAACCTTGGTGTATCAGGACGACACTCTAACCAACTGACCTACCTGGCCAGGGCCCATTCTGCGTATTTTTAACTTGCTCTTTCAAATGAGGCTTAGGGAGGAGAAAAATACATCATTGCCATGGTCTCTGAGAGCTTTAAAGTTGACTTTGGTTAAGTGTAGCTGCTTGGGGATGGATATGGCAACAGGGATTGGGCTAAGATTCCGCTCTTCTGCTAGTTAAATTGGACCTGGAACCACCACAGAAATTCCATCCACTGCTTTGAGAACAACAGTCCCCAGCCCAGGCTTTCTACCAGGCAGGAGACTGCTGCCTTTCCTTGTTGAGCCAACTTCTCAAACTTGGCTGGCTCCCCAGATGAGAAGCCAAGATTTCTGCTGATGGTCCTCAGCCAAGTTCACTTACAATCCTCTAACCGAAAGACTTGTTCATTTGAGTCCTTTCAGGGCTCAGTGAATGGGAAGGGGGCAGTGTATTGTGGGCATGAGTTTGGTGTTAGATTATACTCAGCTCCATCCCTCTCGTGTAGGCCTGAGCAAAACCAAGTTCACTTGAATCTAGCCTTTTGAGATTTGCAGGGCTCTCCCAGAAAGAAAACAGACAATTAGAATTTTATTTGTATCAACAAGAGGGATTATGGGTAACTCTGGTGTCACTGTTTCTGTGCACAGCTCTTAAGCTGGGAGGAGGGCCAGGAATCAGGGTGATTTAGTAGACCAGAGTATCTTGGGCTGCTGCTGGAGGCCAAAGCTGGGCGATTAATTTGCATGTAAATAAGCCAGCTTAGGGAATATGTAGCAAACACCGGAGAGGCAGATAGAAGCCAAATGCCATCTCTCAGCCTTCTAAACTCTGTAGATATAGTCCAGGTTAGAACTCACTTACCTGTATAGATGACTAGAGAGAACAGTAGGTTAGAAAAGGACAAGGCACTTAAATATGTTTAATTCCTTCAAGCTATTTCATACTGCTGTTTGAGGCATCTGCAGTTTTCTGCCCTAATGTTGTATGATACAGTGTACCACCTCTAGCCTCAGGGAATCTTTCTAGCTTGATCTTTCCCTCAGATTCCCCATAAATTCCTTATATCACCGAAGTTCAGCAAACACTCATTTTACACTGACTGAATTTAGACTTTAAAAAATTAGGAGGGCCTTGGTAGTGCTCCATGCATCTGCCCTGACAGTGAGTGCTGTGTTCCGGGGAACCAAGGCTGTGATGGGAGCCATGTGTCTACTTCAGCAGAGCTACAGGTGAGGTGTTGTGCTTGAGAGACCAGGAAGTAACTAAAATTACCACAGCTGCTCCCAGCCTCCTCTTCCTCTGTAATGACTCAGACTTTTAGGATTAAATAATAGAATTTCAAGTCCTTTCGTTCCCACATCTTGTCTAATACAAGGATTCATTTGAGGCTTTCTTGTGCTGATTATTTATACTTGTTGCTCCGTTTTTAAAATTCCTGGTGTTCTGTCTGGGTTGATTAAAGCTACCTGAACTTCCCTTATACAGACTTGCTCCTTAGGTTAGCTCAGTGCACCCTTGCGTATTAAGGTAAAATTGCAAGTGTATTATTTTCTGGAATTCCCAAGGTGTAAAAAGTTTTTGCGTAGCTGGAGTGAGCGTTTGTGTTCCATTTGGATGGGGACCTGCGGAGCTCTTGCAGTGGTCTCCAGCCGTTCCTGACTTGTTGGCAGTCTTCGCCCCTCTCCAGCTGATTGTTCTTGTTCTTTGTGGGTCTAAGCAAGGCAGGTTACAGACTTTGGTTCGTGGGTATTTAGGTGCTGCCAAATAAGCAGGACCTGCCACAGGTGCCCAAGGGTATTTATTCAAAGCCCTTACCTTTCCGTCACAGCCTGTGTGAGAGGAAGCCTTTGGCTCCCTGGATCCACTTTAAAAAGATGGGGTCTCAGAATGCAGTCGGGGTCTATAGCAGCTTTGTCGGAATGATCTCAGATTCACGTTTTCGGGCTTTTCCAGAGGTTTTAATTTTAGCGAGCAGTAGACAGCACAGACTCATGCTGATGGGTTTCACATGGAAAGAAACATGGCACCAATGTCCTAACTCCCATCCTGGGCACCCACCATGGGGAATCGCTGACTTACAGAGGGGGGTGATAACACCTTACGAAAGGGCCGCTGGAGCTTTTCCTGGGTCAGCCTCCCAACTGTGGATTGGCGGCTTTTCTGTCACATAAGTAAGTTACGGGGGAAAACTGATGTAGGAGAGTCACACTTTGTCCCTTGAATAACTTTTACTTTACTTATGCATGAGCTGGATGCATCGAGCTACTTTGGATGTTCCTGTCACAAGGCTTGCTCACCCTTTTTCCCCCTTTAGCAGAGCCTAATTCTGGAGATTCCTAACTGCCCACCTCGACAAATCCTTCCCAGTCCATTCGCCAGGGACTGCGCTGACAGCATATTCTTCCCGGCTGTAACCCACTCACCTGTGCCCAGCAAAAGGAATGACATTGCTAATGTGCTCTTTCTTCTAGGCTGACAAACGGGCTCATCATAATGCACTGGAACGAAAGCGTAGGGACCACATCAAAGACAGCTTTCACAGTTTGCGGGACTCGGTCCCATCACTCCAAGGAGAGAAGGTGAGTTTATTGAGAAAGCTGGGTGGCCATCGCTAGGTTGGTACTTGGAGTGGAGCTTACTAGCAGCAGCACACTCACCTATTTGGAAAGAAATGGAGTCAGGTTTAAGACACTAGTAGTAATTGTCTTTTAACTTAGTATTGTTCGTAATAAGTTACTCATTCAAGAATTATTATAACATTACACTATCATATAAAGAGGAGCCCCTAGTAGTTTGGGTTTCTGAGGTCAGTGATTCCATTCCCTAGACCTCCATGAGAATTTCTTTCGCATGGCTCAAAGTTAATACTTGAATGAAACCTCCCAAGAATGTAGGTGGAACAGCTTGGACACCAGTGATTTCCCCATTCCAACAGCTGTTGTTTCAAAGGCTGGTAAAGAACATTTTAAGCTATGGGACAAAAAAACTTAGGTAAAGAGCTATATTCATATGAAATGGCAGACAAAAATTATGATTTTCCTCCCCCCAACCCCAGTGGTGGCATTCCAGAAACTAACATTTTCTCTAGAGAGGGAGGCACCAGCTTACATTTGAAAACATTGGAAGCTTTGAGTAAAAAGCCTATGGGTTAGGGTCACTCCTTGGGATTTGGAAGAAACATCTGTTTGCACAGTTAGTTCCATCCTTGACACAGAATGTAGCTGGCCACTTCTGCTGCAATTCCGTGGTAGGTAAGTGGCAAACTCGGAAGAAGACCTGTGTTGGTTTTTTTGTTTGTTTGTTTGTTTTTTGGTTCAGTGATCCAGTGTTTAAGGAAACAGTCATTAGAAAAATTGTCTGCTTGGAATGAGTCTCCTCATGTAACTCTGTGGGTGGGCGTCCTGGGCTTGTTTGGTTATCCAGTCAAATCTGGAACCACTATGGTTTCATTTTGTATATACTGCCACTCTGGTAAGTCATACACTTTATTCCCTATCTGAGGTGTGGCTTTCTATGTGGCTGAAGCATGGGGTAGGTCTGACCTTTATGAAAACAATAAAACAGGCCATGTGAATACCTAGTATTGCAAAACCAGAATTTGCTGTGGGTTAGACCTACTTAGTATAGACATGGTTTAATGGCCTTGGACCAAGGTTCTTACCTGGAATAACAACATTCCTGGGTGCAACACTGTCTAAAGCACCACAGGAGATCTTTATGATGGGGACAGACTAACCCTTTTAGTCAAAGTACACACGTGCAAAGGATTATCTTCCATGCGTGTCTGAATTGTTGACAGTTAGTGCTTATTCATATGCCATGGTATCACTTAAAATGGCGTTGGCGAACTGAATGGACAAATCTGCCTTCTCCTTTAAGTCTCACATCTAACCAGGAGTGGTGCCAAGGCAGTGTTTTCCAAGATGTCCTGCGGACCACCCACATCAGAATCACTACTGAATCTGCCTCTCTGGAGGCAGACCTGGGATCTCTATAACAAGCAGTCAGCTGGTTTTTAGGCATTCTTAAGTTAGAGAACACTTTGGGGGAAGCAGGTCACAAGAGCTCAACTCTGCCTTTTTTCTTTATCCAGCTGTTGTACATTGCTGTAACATTCTTAAGTTCTTAAAACCACATTATCCTAAATCCTGTCGTCTCCTTTCTTCAAGGAAGTTGACGATTTAAGTTTGGTAGCCTTACACACTGAATAGTTTGTCATTCATTGTGGCCTATTCGTTTATTTATTCACTCCACTCGGGAATATTAAGGGTCTGCTACATGCCAAGCACTGTTCTAGAATACAGCAGTGAACGTACGGGCAAAAATAGAAGCTCAACCTGGTGAGGAAAAGATGGAAAATGAACTAAGAATTAGAAATGTATATATACTATATCAGATAAGTGCTAAGAGAAAGTTGAACAGGGAAGGAAGGGCTGCAGTCTTCATTAGGGCAGACAAGAAAACTCACTGTCAAGGCAACATTTAAGCAAAGATTTGAAGAAAGTGAAGGAAAGAGAATCATGCATGTATTGGTGATGAACATCACAGGCAGAGGGAAGGTGAGTAATAGCCCAAAGGCAAGAACCTGGGAGCATTGCTGGGCCCAGTAGGGAGAAGGCGGCTAGAGTGGAATGAATAAAGGGACGGACGGCGGCAGGAGACGAGGTCAGAGAAGTAGAAGTAGAAGTAGAATTAGAAGACTAGTGGAGAGGAGTGGTCGAGGGGCCAGGTTGCATAGACCCCAGCAATGAAATTTACAGGTGCCATTCCACTTTCAGAATCCTGCCCTGTGTTTCAATCCATATATTTCACACCAAGCCTGACTAGAGGAACTGGCTGTTAACTAAATTCCACAATCTTCATTAATCTCCCTGTCTGCCAGCACTGTTTCACAGATCTACAGGGAGTCTTACAGAATACTTTGGTCTCTTGACTTCCGAGTTCTCACTAAATGTTGCAATTTTTTTTAAATGTGGTATTTGACCCAAGGAAATTGGCTAATTCTTGATTTGGATTGCAGTAATTAAGGTTATGACATTATGTGAATAATCACGAAATGATTATTTTACCCCGTTTTAGGGATCTTAGGTTCTTTTGTTGTTGTTGTTAATCCTACCTGAGAATAATTTTTCCATTGATTTTTTTAGAGGTGGAGGGGAGAGGAAAACATCCGTATGAAAGAGACACATTGATTGGTTGCCTCCCGCATTCCCACCAGCCTAGGCCAGGGATCGAACCTGTGACCCTTTGGTGAGTGGGTCGATACTCTAACCACTGGCCAGGGCAGGGATCTTAGATTCTTGAAGGAAAAACCTGTAGTCTCCTTTATGACTTCTCATTTAGTATTTGGACTATCTGTCATGTGTCCAAGCCTTTTGTTTTTTAAAGAAAAGCCAATACTTACTGAGTTTTATCCTAACCAAGAATGGGTTGTTCTTTATTAAAAAAAGTTTTACGTTTGAGACTCAGACTCCATTATCCTTTATACCCTGTATTTTTACTATAACATACACATTAAGAATGGTCACCTTTTGCTTAAGTAAAAAAAATCTGATATGTAACATGTGTATTGCAATGTAAAGTTAAATCAGTACAGCAGTTCTATGAAGTGAACATTATACTGCTATTGTAATTGGACAATTTGTACTGTTGCTTGCTTCTGCCATTATTACTATATCAGAGGTGAGGAAAATGGCTCAAAATCATGAATCCATGATTAGTGGACTAGAACTCAGGACTGCCGATTGCCAAGTTTTATTTTTCTGCCATACCATAGGCCCAATTTAAGGGTACAGATGCTTCTCGGCTTATGATAGGTTTTTGTCTTGATAATTTTTCATATCAAAAATGTATTTAATACACCTAGTCTACCAAACATCATATGTTAGCCTCGCATACCTTAAATGTGAACACGATAGCCCAAAAATGCTGGCAACACAGTGCACTATAGACTGTCCATTATTTGCCTCATGATTGTGTGCCTGACTGGGTGCTGTGATTCGCTGCCACTGCCCAGCTGCATCATGAGAGGGGTATCAGTACTGCGTATTACTACCCCAGGAAAAGATGAATGTGTATCATTTTCACACCATCACAAAGTTGAAATATCGAAAGTCAAACCATCATAAATCAGGGGCTGTCTGTATTTTAAAGAAATTTTGCTTTAGTACTTATATCTTGTTTTTATATTGGAAGCTTCCCCTGGATAAAGGCAGTAATTTTGTCATACCAGTATGTCATACCAAGCCTGCTGCTGAAATACTCCCCTCTGAAATGGCATTATGTCAGTAACACTGAAGCATAGAGAGTTGGGGATCATTTAAAGATCATAAATTTTTATGAGTCCATATAGATTCTCTGAGAAATAGACCATTGTAGTTGGCAGCCCATTTGGTTTTCCCATAGTGTTAGCAAATGGACTCTTGAACTCTGTTGTTTTGGTTTTATTTCCCATGTAGTTTTTCATCTGGACATCCCACTGGGATGGAAGGGATGATAGAAGAACCATCAGCCGGTCAACCAGAGTAAGGGGAATAAGAGTAAGGACAACTATGGCTCCATTTCTTATAGGAAGACATTATGTTCTTGAATAGAATTAGTCTTTGTTTTTAGGGTCCTAGGTTGGGTACTGAGGAGTGTAGCCCAAAGGTTACTGGCACTGAGCTTCCCCAGGCTGTGTGTGGGGCCAGATCTGGTGGGCAGCCCATGACTTTGCCTTTACTAAACTAGGGATATAACTTTGCCTGCCACTCCCATCAGGCAGCCCCATCACTCGAACCAGAGTTACAACCGATTATATGTCTCCTTAGCGTGGTTTACCTTAGTGAGAGAAGGTCCTGTGTCAACATTGTCGTTAGTAGCTGTACAGTGGTTTATAGAAATTTCTCATCAGTAAGTCTCTTGTTAACTGCCTGTTTATCATACGTAATTGCTCTGCCAGGCAGTTGTGCTCTGGATTTCTCCTTTCTGGATGGAGCTGTATTAAAAAGAGGGAGCCCTGGCTGGTGTGGCTCAGTTGGTTGAGCGTCATCCTGTGCACTGAAAGGTAGTGGTTCGATTCCTGGTCAGGGCACATGCCCAGGTTGTGGGCTCAGGTCCCAAACACGGGAGGCAACTGGTCGATGTTTTTCTCATATCGATGTTTCTCTCTCTAAAATCAATTTAAAACATATTTTAAAAAATTATTTTAAAAAAGAGGGACTATGACCTAAAATGAAAATAAAGAAAAACAAGGAGCAAGCATTAAGTTCAGAATTCCTTCATTTTGGGTGAGAATATGAGGGCACTACCTCTGTCATCTCCTATCACAGACCCTGGCACATGGGAGTTCCCAGTAGGTAACTGGAATTAAGCGCCAGAAGGAGCAGTGGGCTTCCTTTTCCCTTTAACAAAAACAGCAACAGCCAACACGGCTGTGCTCACCTGCTTAATTAAGAGCCGTGTGAGTGCTGTAGAGGTTTAAAAGGTATAATAGATAGTATCTACTCTAGAGGGTCTTGCTCTCTTATTGGGAGAGACAATTCCTAACAATTAACAAATAATAAGGTAACATATGAGCATCAAATAAGAGGTTAAAACACTGGGCTCTAATCTGCTTCCTCTTCATTAAAGCCTGGTCTTCTTCACAGGTAGATGTTGGTCATATTTCTTCCCTCCTGGCCTGGCAGTCAGTAGAGTGCAGAGTGGGTGTTCATTAACTGAAGGAAGGAAGGAAGCCCCGTCCTCCTGGCCACACTGCACTGGGAGAGGCCATTCTCGTGGACACCTGTTACGGCAGCCGTTTCCTCAGCAGCACTGTTTCTGTATCGTGTTTGGGCTGC
Source organism: Murina feae (assembly GCA_004026665.1). Classification (NCBI taxonomy): domain Eukaryota; kingdom Metazoa; phylum Chordata; class Mammalia; order Chiroptera; family Vespertilionidae; genus Murina; species Murina feae. Next base: position 27,411 of record PVJC01004600.1, on the reverse strand, counting down.
CGGAGGGATCCTCTCTTAAATGAAATGTAAACCACAGCCCTAGCCATTTCACCTCGTTACTCTTAAGGTTATTACCTGGTCAGACTGCAAGTTGGGCAATTATTTTCTTCATAAATTTTCTGTATCTTAAATTATTGTCCATAGTTGCCCACATCTTCCTTAAGCTCCGGGCTCAGCACCTGTAAATGCCCTGATTTATTGAATTTACGTGAACTGTGTGCTGCTGGAAACCTCCAGGGGCTTTCCAGTGCCCGTTAAGGTAAGGCCTGGCATCCCATGTTCTCTGAGTAAGGTACCCAGCTTGCCTCCTGCTTTCTCTCCTTCCCTTATTGTGGAGGGCGTACCCAGGAATCCCATTCTCCGTTTATCTGCATTCTTCCCTTCCCTCGGTGTCTGACTCCAGCCTCCCCACCCGCCAATGCCAGGTTTTGTGGCGAGGAGACCCGCTCACACAGGCTCCCTCGCCTGTGCACTTTGCCCACTCGTGTGCCCTCGTGTGTTTGTCCCTGCCAGTTGGTCTCCCTCTGCCCACCTTCAGGACCATCTCAATAACTGCTGCATCCGGCGAGCCCCACGGGTTCACCCTCCCTTTAATCCCTGGGGCCCTTTCTGGAGCCTCTCCTGTGTTTTCCTTCCTTGTGGCTGATGTTACACCTAACAAAGGGTGCACTCCCTGAGGGCAGGAGCCTGTCCATCCTCCTGGAAGTCTCTGCAGTGTAGAGTGCGGGAGGGGAGAGGACTAGAGGGCAAGCAAACTCGCTAATGCCTTTTCCATCTTGAGATTTGGAAGGCTAGGAATTGGTTATTAGGCCTTCCCTTAAGCATTTTCCTTTTTTTCTTCTAACAAAATGGCAAAAACTTCAAGCCACAAATAACATTTTAAATTTAATATAAATACAATTATAATTGCTGGCACAGTAAAAGTAAAATAGCAAGTGAAATTCGTTTTAATACATTGTACTTAACAGAATATGCAAAAAATGAGTATAACCTTAGTATATAATCAATATATTAAAAATTACCAATAGCCTTGGTCAGTGGGCTCAGTGGTTAGGGTTCTGGGTTTGATTTCTGTTAAGGGCATGTACCTGGGTTACAGGTTTGCCCCTGGGCCACGGCCAGGCATGTGCAAGAGGCAACCAATAAATGTGTATTTCTCACATCGATGTTTCTCTCTCTTCCCCTCCCTCCCTCCCTTCCTTTTACTTTCTCTTTTTTTAAAAAAAAATCAATGGGAAAAATATCCTCAAGTGAGGATTAACAACAACAACAAAACATTACTGATGAGATACTGTACATTATTATTTCAAGTGCTTATCAGCCCACATGTGGTTTGGGTATTGCATAAAAGATACACTCTCTCCATCCCAAACTTCCCTTTTTATATGACTGAAATTGGGTGCCATCTTAAAGTGGATGTCAAGAAACTTGCCTCTTTTCTCTCCCCTCAAAAGCTGCTATTATTAAACCCATGGGTTTGTCGATGGAGTCTGAGAAGCAAGGAAATGATGTAGTGATGACCATGTTGGTGTATGGGGCTATTCCCATAGAGTAGATTTCCAGAAGTTGGATTGCTGGGACTAGGGGTAAGAACATATGTTTTTTTGCTGTGTGTTTCCAAAATGCTTTTCTGGAAAATTGTTTTTATTTCTTTTTATTATTTTTTTTAAAGTAAATTAGTCTTTTGGGTAGTATCTTTTGAAAGTACCAATTTTACCAGTACTGGAAAATTTTTTGAAGGGGGTGACTAATTTTGTAGGCAAAGGTAATAATTTTGTATTTTGTTATTACCTGTGAAATTAAGTTCATTTCCACATGTTTATTTACTAGTGGTTTTGCTTCTTTGGGTAACTGTGCTCCTGTCCTTCATCATTAAAGTTTGATGGGAACACAGAAGAAAAAAAAAGCTTGATGGGGAAGAGTCACACCTTTGTTTCAAACTACCAAGGGCACAAGAAAAAAGAATACAAGTTTTGAAACATGATTTGTGTTGAGTCCTAAACAGAGTCTGACTCTTGACTTTAGCCCCTTGAAGATCATGATAGCTCTGCCTTCCTCTGGTCATCAACAGAGTGGGCCTGCAGTTTGGCAGCAGGAAGCCTTGGAGGGGTCACTGACCATACAGCCTGTCTTGTTCGCATGGATGGAGCTTGCGTATAGGAGTGAATTTAATGCAGACCCAGATTTATTGTACAGCTTCCTTAATTTTTGTTTTCAGAAGATGGCTTATTCAAATAGAAATGTACACTGGCTTTTACATAGTCCTCCCTTTACCTTAATATGTATAAAAACTTGTGCAGGTTACAGAAAATAATGATTTTATTTTCTTTAAAATAACTAGTGCAAAATAAAACAGGTGTCAGTTGGTGAGTTAGTAGTACTTCTTTTTCATTTTCCAGGATACGGCATTTTGGTTCTTGGGGCAACAAGGCAGTTAACATCGTCCCGGTAGGACCTGATTTTGACAGTGAAGAGGAAAAAGTGATCAATACAGCTAAGATCATTGTTTCTCAAGTCAGAATTAGGGCTGCAGGAATGGCAATGGTGTTTCTAATGGTAACCGTCTAGTACCACCCTTCTTTTCCTTGCCTCTCCCCATCTGCTTTCTGAAATACCTTGGAGTTCTACACAAATCCAGGTTACTGTAATAAGATTTACAACTTTAAAAATGTGTGGAACTCCTCTCTCACATGAAAAGTTTTCAGAACCACTGCCTTAAACGGGATTTAGTAACCTTGGATGTCATCCTAAGCTTCAGTGTTAACTACTTTAAGAATCATTTGGGGCCTTAAAAAGGTACTAAGTAGAGACTGTTGAACTTGAAGCCTTTGATTAAATATGTAGTCAGTTCTTGCTACAACACATGAAGTGGATTCACTCTGTTCTCAAGCAGAGGTCTGTCAAAGTGGGTGCTTCTGGAGGCTGGATTGACCCTTTTGTCTCTTTGTTGCTTGGGCAGGGATACAGATGTACAAACAGCTGCAGCACATGCAGGAGAAGGAGCAAGAATCTTTTGGGCCCCTTGGACAGACTGGGTCTTCGTCATTGTCCATTTAGTTTTACTCTTCTTGGTAAATGAAACCACAGCTCTATGGGAATTGTCATTTCCCCTCCCCAGGGCCAGGTTCAGGCAGTTCTCTCCAACATTCTTGCATCTTCAGGCTCTTCTTCTTCATTGCTACTTCTCTGCTAGAAGCCTATTTGGTTTTCACATGTCTTTAAAAGAAAAAGGGAAACAGCCTTCCTTCAATGCAGCTATTACTCCCCTTTCTTTTTCAAGAAAATATAGTCTTTATATTTGCTTCACCTTCAACTCACTTTTGCACCCATAATCTGTGCAGAGATGATTTACCTAAACTCTCACTCTTCCAAGAAAACCATTCTCACTAGGGTCTTCATTGACATCCTTGTGGATAAATCAGGCGATTCTTTTATAGTCCTTTTCCTCCTGCTCAAACTCCTCTTCATAACAATACTGCCTCTCTAAAACTATAGATGTTTTTATCAGTTTTACCAAAATATGGATGTTTTGAAGGCCTGGGTCAAATTCTGGCTCTACTGTGTAGTAGTTACCTAACATTAGGTAAGTTGCGGCTCTTGCCTCAGTTTCCTCATTTATAAAAGAGAGGAAATAATACATCAGGAGTTTGTTAGGATGCCTGGGACTTAGTAAATACTCAATAAGTATAAGCCGTTGTCGTCATCATCATCATCATTTGCATCACGTGTGCAACCATGGCTTTGGAACAGGATCTGGCAAGACTGTCCAGTGTCCTTCACCGTGTCCCCGTGGTGAAAGGCCTGAGGAGCACTTGCATTAACTCACAGTTATGTAGCAGGCCCAGGGCCTCTTGAGTCCTCTCAGCTCCAGTTCTTCCTGGCCCAGAGTTGCATCCAAACCACTGAAGAGATCTGTTTCTGCTCAGAAAGGCAGGATAAGAATTAATGTCATCTTATTTTAAAAACTAGCAGGAAAGAAATTATTCAGATCCTTACTGGTTATCCAAAGACAAGAAACGATCTTTGGACATGTTAACATACCTTGTTCTATCTGCTCAGTCACACTCCCATGGAGATTGCTGACTCAGCTAATTGATCCTGTTACAGAAACTGAAAGCCCAGAGCCATTCCAGAGTCCATACCATAAAACCCAGGACTCTCGTTGGCTCATAGTACACTGTTCACATAGTATAAAGTCATAAAAGCAAGGAAGGGCCTGCCCACAGCTCAATCCTGTGGCTGGTCACATGATCTTAAATGGTTTAGAATAATGGGAGGAGGGAATTTCGGGTGAGTCTAGCATTTCTGGCTCCAACCTTTTACTTCTTCCCTGGACTAGATATGTACATGTAAATTTTCAGGACTTCTATGTTTTGTGCTTTTAAGTTTTTTGGGGTTTTTTGTTGTTGTTGGATTTTACTTGTTGTTGAATATTCAGGGAGAGTGAAATTAAGTTAATTGAACCATTCTTTTAGACTTGCTGAGGAGTCAGTGGCTCCATGAGTGGCCTAGGGTTCTTTTGGAGGGAAGGGAAGATGTGCTCTGCTTAGTGTTCTGAAGGCCTTGTGCTGAGTTTATACCAATCCAGCCTTCTTTGGGGACCTCTTGTTCTCAAGACATTCTGTGTCTTTCATTAAAAGTTATCACCCTGAACATTTGCAAGTGTTCCATCATTCATAGAGTTTGCTCTTTTCCCCTTTTTCCCAGATTCAAATGAGTAGTTAAATAAGGGCTAATGTCACTTTCTGAGAACTGGTAATTGAAAAAAAATAGGCAAATGTAAAGAAAGCCTGTAATGTAAATATACATAGCAATTAGATGGATCGGTGACAGAGTACATAGAGTTTGGAGGGCTAGGTAGGGTCTGAGAAATTCTAGTCAGATAAGGAATTGCCACGGAGAGAAATACTTTGTTTGCCATCACAGAGCCCATTAGTGACAGAGGCTGCAGTACACTGTCTCCTGGATTCCTAAGCTCTTCCTTGCCACTCTGCCACCTATCCTACAGTACTATTTCTATTCCCATATCCAGCATCCAGGGAGGCAGGGTAATTAGTCCCTTCTAATATGTGTCTTTTTTTTCTCATTTAATCACCTAATAATTAGCCCTAATAAGAAGTCCCCTTTGGCAGAAATGGGAAACAGCCTCTGAAGTGGCCTTGCAACCGGAGTTGCAAGCCCCCATTGCTAGGTACTCATTCTTCCTATATCAGCTGACTTACTTAACTAGAGAAATACAGCTGGCTTCGTCTCCATCCTTCTACTTTTGCATGTGCTCTTCTCCTGGCCCAGAGGGACGCTTTTCTACAAATTCCACCTCAGTCTAACCCAGGGATCACTATTTCAGGTGTGTGTGTGTGTGTACATACATGTATGTGTACATGCATGCATGCACACTCAGAGCCAAAACTCTAATCAGGAGCTATCTTTCCTGTGGCCTTCCTAATCTATACTACACAGGTTACAGTTACTGGTACTGCCCTGTGATTTGTCTGTGTACAGATACACCTTTATCTCAACTAGACAGTAAGTAAACATCAGGGCAGAAGAAACCATGACTAATACATTTGGTTTCCCCACAGTACCTTGCACATATTCACATCAGATAAAGATGGTCAAATATGAACAGTTTCCTTTTGAGGAAATTGCCTTAAGGGTGCTCTAAGAGGAAAGCAAGCCTGGAAGTTCTAGTACTTGTGAGGACTGCCAGGCCTCACAAACTTCTTTGATACCCAGCCCAGCCTGAGGTCTATAAATTGAAATTGTCAGGATTTACTTACAAGTGGATTTAGTTTTGCTAGCTGAGTGTGAATGTTTTCTTTGCCCCTTTACCCTGCTGTGTTCTGGTTACTTAGGACCCAGTGGAGTTATAATATAGAATTGGTCAAGCTCTGCCCTACCCTGAGTAAAAAGCTTTGCTACTTCTCAGCACCCTGGTAGCATGAAGGCCACACTTCAGCTACTGGACAGCCCTGCCCTTGGCTTCCTTTCCCTTGGCTTCGTACCATCCTACCAGTTCAGCTGGTTGGCTGAAGGGGATCTTCCAGGCAAGTGTGACCTCCAGGGACAGAGTAACCTGACATCCATTTTATTGGTTCATTAGCTTACTCCTCTGACAGTACCGAGGCTGCCGTGGCAATGGTGTAGGTGTGGCTGCTTCCTGAAATGGCCCAATCTCAAGCCCTTCCTGTGTTGACATCAAGCTCTGACAGCCTTCACAATCGTCTTTTTAGCCCGGAAGGTTGAAGTAGTGACACAGCAGCGTGGCTTAATTGGAAATAGTTAACAGTTTGAGGATTTGGCTAAAATCTAGGGCCTTGATGAAAAACTTCGTACCCACTCCCATCCTGAGCCAGCTCCAGCCGCGATCTTGCTCTTATCTTCCTGGCACGGCCACCTGTGGTCAGGCCCTGGCAGAGAATGAGTGGCATAAGCTCTCAGTTAAGTAGTATTTTCATGTTTTCAGACATAGCCAGGCTGCAGCCTTGAAAGCAACATGAAGAACCAAAGGGGATGGGAGGAGTGGAGTACAGTTCAGGAGTTGACGGACCTGAGTTTAAATCCAGGCTCTCCCACTGTCTAGCTGGTGATTTTGAATAAGCCAGTAAACTCTGAGCCTCGGGTTCCTGTGGAGCTACTTCTGAGTGCTGGTGAGGTAAGCCATTTAAAGCACTTGGCGCCTTGACTGGCACAAAGAAGACTCTCAGTAGCAATTACTTTGTTTCCTCAGCCTTGTCCCGCCTCACCCTCCTGCTTCCTTGCCCCCATGCTGCTGTTGCAAAAAGACATAGTTTCCTCACTGCTTGGACTAGGTCTTTATTTTGTTCCTTTTGCTTTTTCTCGTATTGCAACAGGCATCCCGGGCCCAAATCCTAGACAAAGCCACAGAGTATATCCAGTATATGCGAAGGAAAAACCACACACACCAGCAAGATATTGATGACCTCAAGCGGCAGAATGCCCTTCTGGAGCAGCAAGGTGAGCACCTGAGCCTGTGGGGCAGCTGGCCCTGCTGCGCTCTGGCCAGGTCAGGGCTTTGCACCTGGGCCTGCAGAATCAGAACCAGGAGTGTGTGCTCATAAGCGGCTGTGGCCCTGCTTCCAAGTCGCTGAGTGTTAGAGCCATCCTGAGCAAGTACCTGAGCCGCCAGTGAGGGAATGAATAGTGGAGCCTAGGGTTTGACGTCTGGAGACTTTTCTGAGCTGATCTCTCCCCTTCTTGGGGCTTAGGTGCTCTGCCTGTAGTAGGAGGCACACCTGGCATCAGGTGTCTGAAAAGAGCTCAGGTCCTTGGATTGGAGTGTGCTGTGTAAGTACCAGAAATCCAGGTGTTCAGGGTCAGTGAGCTCTCCCATTGCCAATGGTAGTCCATTCAGGGCAGCCTATGGGCCAGGCCCATGCTGTTCTCCAATGCTCACATCCGCCTTTTCCTACAACCACAGGGGAAAGCGAGAGCTGATCAAGTTCTTTGTTCCTGGGGAATTCACTTCTCTTCCTCCCTCATGGAAGATGCAAGTAAAAAGAAATGCAAGTAACCACTTGGGTTAGAACACCTCAAATAAAATAAAATAAGTGGGTTGACCTTGCAGGCTCAAGATGAGCTGAACTGAGGGATGGGCAGAGGGAGGCAGCAGCGGGTTGGTTCCCGGGCTGAGCAGCCTGCATGTAGGGGCTGTGTCAGAAGGCCCAGGTATTCTGTGTATTGCTGACTTGCTTCCAAGTGTCCAGCTTGTCTTTCCAAGTGGATCTTGTACAAGAGAGCTAAGCCAAAACTTTTCTTTGGCTGATACATCTTATGTCGTCCTTTCCTGCTGTTGTGTGGCCTTTACACCTTTATGGATCCTAGCTTTGCCAGGCCAGCTGCTCCACTGTCACTGCACTGTTGGGTCCCACAGGGAGCTCCTGTCTCAACACTGGGCTTCTAAGGCAGGACGGTGACATCACAAGCCTTCTCTTTAGGGTTGCGTGGCATCGCAGAGGAGCTGGCCATGTCCACTGGGCTCCAGGTCTGGCTGGGAAAGGAGGGAGATGAAGTGTGCTGGTGGAACAGCCACCAGAAGAGAGTTATTTCTGAGCCTCAGGGCCCAGCAAGCCCTTCGGAAGAACAGGCTGGACCCTGACCTGAGACTCAGTTATTCTAGCTTCTCCTCTGTCTCAGAGGCTGTAACCCACTCGCTTGGTTGCTTTTCAGTCCGTGCACTGGAGAAAGCGAGGTCGAGTGCCCAACTGCAGACCAACTACCCCTCCTCAGACAACAGCCTCTACACCAACGCCAAGGGCAGCGCCATCTCTGCCTTCGATGGGGGCTCGGACTCCAGCTCAGAGTCGGAGCCCGAAGAGCCCCAAAGCAGGAAGAAACTCCGGATGGAGGCCAGCTAAGCTCTGCCGGGCAGGCCAGCAATAAAAACTGTCTGTCTCCTCCGTCGTCTCATCCTCCTTTCAGTTCATCCTTAGAACCCTCAGAACCATTTAAGAGACTCTATTTTTTTTCCTTTCTCATTTTTTTTTTAAATTTTATTTTTACGTAGAAGCTCTTGGACAACAGCTCTCGTTCTTCCCCATTTCCACAATTTTTTTTATTGTTTCCCTTCAGGGATTCCCTGTCCCCACCAGGAATTTTTAAACCAAAACACCCCAACTTGGCAGCTTTTTCTGTGGAGGACAGACGGCCGGCCGGACCTCTGAGCACATGGTGTCCTGACCACCCACCAGCTCCTCCAGCCCTGCCGGGCACAGGCCTGGAGGACTCCTGCCCCCCCAGGCCCCCCCAGGCCACCCTGTTTGATAGACTTTGTGAATCTGTGGACTGCTCTACTTTAAGAAGATGACTGGTTTAAGAAGTGATGAGAATTAAAAAGCTATTTATCGCTCCTGTTGAAAGACCAGATCCTTGAAGAAGGTTGTGGTGCGAAAGGAAGTGGGGACAGAGTTGCAGCACAGCCTTGGGCCTGTTCCACTCCTGCTCCTCTCAGCCAGCCTTCGGGAGGGCCTTGGGACACTCGTGCGGTGTGGGGGACGTCAGCAGTGAAGTGGCCGCCAGAGGGTGCTGGGGGCGGGAGGGCAAGGAGGGAGGAGCGGGTAGGGTAGAGGTTTTGTATTGAGGGCCAGTGATGATGTTTTGATATTTATTTCCTGCTACTGAAATTTGAATCTGAGTGAATTGTCCCTATTTCTGATGATGTCGGTATTGCAAAGCGACAGATTCATAAAGTAATGATCAAATCTTCCTTTCTTGCCGTGTGTATTTCTAAGAAATAGAGCCAACTGATTTTGTATGTATATACCAAGAGCAATTTACCTGGTACTAAACCCGCACCCCAGTGCGGCCCCTTCCCACCCTTGCCCCATGTCCTTTCCGACTGCTCTGGAACCTGTCCCCATGGTGACCCAGCCCTGGTTCTGGCTGCGGTCAGCAGCTCCCAGTGAAGGGTTTTGTGTGTTTAGGCCTCATTTCTTTGTCTTTTTCCTACTCCGTTCCTGGCATTTGCTAATTTCTAGTGTATACTCTGTAGTCTCAGTCCGTGTTTGATTCCATTCCATGGAAATAAAAAGTATGTTGTACATACTGCCGAAGAATTGTCTTGCAAGTTAAGGCTTCCCCCTTTACTATAAGACTATAAATAAAAACTTATTTTATCCTTCTTGGTGGTGGTGTCTTCTTCCCCTTGCAAAGACCAAGATGCTTAAGAGAAGAGCCCTGTGGAGGCCACTAGACCTGAGAGAGGAGCAGAGGTCACTTACATGGCCTTGCGAAACTGAGCAGCCAGTTCCCTCTTCATTTCTAAAGGCTCAGCTTATTCCAGGCAGGGCAGGGGGTGGATAAACCGGTGGTGGTGACTTTGCTCATTGGATAGAAGCTTTCATTATTATTTTAAAAATATTTTTATTAATTTCAGAGGGAGAGAGAGAGAAACATCAGTGATGAGAGAGAATCGGATCAGCTGCCTCCTGCATGCCTCCCATTGGGGACTGAGCCCACAACCTGGGCATGTGCCCTGACCAGGAATCCAACAGTGACTTCCTGGCACATAGGCTGATGCTCAACCACTGAGCCACACCCGGCTGGGCAGATAGAAACAGGGATGGGGTTATTCAGGGCAGCATTTCTAGACCCAGTTCCTGCTTAATGAATACCCACGTCAAAGGCAACCGGTGTTCTCTAGGACCTGTCAGTTTCTAGCGGTTCCAACATAGAGAAAGCAGCAGAGCTGGCAAGGGCTGGAAGTAAAGGAGACTTCAACAGCATCAGGTGAGGGACCAACACCAGCCTGAACTTGTTTGATCTTGAAAGGAAGGGGGTTTCTGGCCAGGACACAGCTCAGCTTTGGTTTTCCTGTCTGGCTGGCAGGAAATATTGCTGTACCTAGACCAGGAGAGTGAAATCAAATCAGTTCTTTGCTTTGTCACTTTTCAGAATGGTAGTGCTGGATCCCTGTCAGTAGGATTTCAGATCCACAGTATCTCTTTTTGGTTAAAAGGAGTTACAATTGGGTCATGATTCTACAAGAGGCAGTTTGTAACATAATCAAACTCCCTCCCCCCAACCATGATTGTAATGGGGGAAGCAAGGATGTTGGGAGCACAATCCCACTTATTGAGGCAATCCATTTTCAAGACAAATGACAGGAATAAGAAATTGGAATGAAGTTGGATGATTTCTTAATCCCTCCAAGTGAGCATGCTTTCCTCCTCTTTTTCATTGCTTTTTACTATATCTCTGCATGTCTGGCCGCAATTATAAGCATCGCACACAGCTGGCTTGGTCAGTGTAGGCATTAGAACCGACTGCAGATTCTAAGCAGGGGATGAGATGCAAGGAGTGTGAAGCTGGGCGCCCGGTAGGCCGGGAGCCAGCACAGGGATAGGCAGTGTCCCTGAGAGCAAGCTCCTGGCTCCAGCATACTGGCTGGACAAGGGGTTACATTTTAGGCTTCTCAAAATTTCAATAAACCTGTTGGAAGAAGAGCCACAACCGATAGCTGACTCAGCTGGGAAAACGAAAGCCCTTGACTGACTTGCTGAGCAGGCTGGCAAGTCGTGGGGAAAGGTGGTACCACTGGGAGCAGCTGCCTGGAAAGAAGGTAAGAAACGTCAGCTAGAGATGGTGCTCTCTAAAGGGGACAAGTGAAAGTCACAGCCATGCTCCTGCTGGTGTGTGCGTCCAGGGAACCAGTGTCTACCCACCAGGACCGACGTCTGACCGTGGCTCACTCTCTGACAGCAGTGTTGTTCTCCGGTTTGTTCTTGCTATTGCGCTCTGGACAGTCCCATGCAATGCCAGAGAACCTGGTGATGCCCTGGGTTACTGCAGCAGGTGGCATCACTGAGGGTCCTATCTTTTTCTTAGGGTGAACTTGATGTTTTCCTGTTTTTACAATTAATTGCCCCAAGTAAGAGGGTATTTTAAATGGCTCAGCTTTTTTAAAATAAATAAATAAAAGCAAAAGAACTCATGGATGTGGACAACAGTGTCATGTTATTGAGTGGGGGAGGGGAGGGCGGTGGAGTAACAGGGCACAGGGGATAAATGGTGGCGGGTAAAATAAAATAAACGGCCCAGCTTTTTAAATACTTGACATGCTCATCCCATGTGTAGAGGAGCTACAGCTTCTGCAAAGAATTCCCTCAGCTCACAGAGCTGTCCTGGCTGGAAAGGTTTAAAGCACAAGACTGAATAGATGCTAGAATAGAGTAGTGTGCGGTGGTGGCCTGAGGTCAGACTGCCTGAGTTCAAAATCCCAGCTCTGTCCATAGCGGGGGAATCCCAAGCAGGTCACTTCTCTCAGGCTCGGTGTCCTCATCGGTAAAATGAGGATAATAATAGTACTAACCTCATAAAGTGGTTGTGAAATATGCTTATCATGTTCTTGACCTTGGGACCAAGTGAGCACTCAGGTAGGCGCCAGCTGTCCTTACCAACACACAGCGTGTGACCAGGGCTGAATCTGCAGGATGGAGAAATCCAGCTCCCGCAGCCCTCCCTGCAGAGTGCGAGGGTGGGCTTCCTGGTGTCTCACAGATGCTTCCCGACCCTCAGACCTGCCCTGTTCTTACAAGGCAGAGAGAATAAAGAGACAGCAAGGGAACCCCAAGACTGGACTGATGCACTTTCAAAACCGAAGAGGCCCCGTGGCTGCCTGGGTCAGATCTGGTGTCAGCCCAAGCGAGGTTGTGCCATTCAGTGGTGTCTCTGAACTTGTGCTATTGGACAGTCTGCCCAGGAAGAATCACTCAGAAGCCCCCATGGTGTCGATACTCAAGTGGGGCCCTTAGGCCATGCCCAGAGGTGCTTGTTGAAAGGAGTCCTGGGCTACCGCTCCCCTGACCTAAAGCATTCTGTGGCTGAGTTTAAGAAACTCTGACTCCCAGCAGTAAAATAGCTCAGGGAACAAAAGGAAGCTGTTGGGGAAAGTGAGGTAGGAAAGACTGAATTAGCAAAGTGGCTGAGGCCAGGCTCTCTAAGGCTGCACTTGGACAAAGGTGAGGGACGGGAGGGGGCTTGGGAAAATAGTCCGTTTGATGGTGTTTGACAGTGTTTCCTTCCCCCCCCCCCCGGGGGAACACTCAACTGGCCAACAGCCACCTAGCATCTGCTTGGAAGCCCACTGCTCCCAAGAGAGGTGACATAATGGGCAACACCCATTTTTATGCCATGCACTGGCAGTTCTCCGGTCACCAGGCAGGTTTATAAGCCAGCCAAAGCGAGGCTCTTTCTCTCTCAAGCTCTTTCCCAGGCTCCATCCTGCACAGTCTCCAGGAATGTGAAACCAGAGCCTTTTCTTTTTTGTTCAAATCTGTTTCTCTGGCCTGTGAAGGAAACCCAGGTAGGGAATCGTTTCCCAGCCTCCACACTGGAGGCACAGTGGGACACCAGGGAAGAACAGGACCCTTCTGAGGCACTGCTAGGGCGTCCCTGGGCCAAGGCAGAATGTCCTTTAGAGTCTGGGGTTTACTAAGCCCCAGACTTTCCCAGACTATAGACAACAATGCATAGTTTCGCCCTAACCTGTTTGGCCCTGTGGAGAGAGCGTCGGCCTGTGCACTGAAGGGTCCCAGGTTCAGTTCCGGTCAAGGGGATGTAGCTTGGTTATGGGCACATCCCCAGTAGGGGGTGTGCAGGAGGCAGCTGATCGATGTTTCTCTCTCATCGATGTTTCTATCCCTCTCCCTTCTCTGTAAAAAATCAATAAAATACGTATTTTTTAAAATGCATAGTTTCTAGTTAATTCCTCGGGTAGAAAATCAAATTGGCCAAGTACCCCATCCCTAGACCAGTTTGAAGAAGCAAGCTTGCCTGACTACAGGGCTGAGTGACGACATCAGGCAGGCCCCACGTGTTTTGGAAGCTCTCCCAGCAAGCCGCCATCACCCACTGTGTCAGTGTCATTGCTTCTCAGGGTCAGGGTGGGGCCAGGAGCTTCAGAACCAGTGTCAGGTGGTTAGGTCACAGACTCTGAGCCCACCTGTCTGAATTGGCTCTAAGTGGCACTGCCCTGGTTTCCTGAAGCACAACATGAGGACAACAGCAGCACAAAGGCATAAGGCATGTGAAAACCCGTGAGCCATACCTGGCCCTTAATAAGTACTCAAATATTAATAATTCTTAGGTCTGTGTGTCGTCATAGGTCCCAGGCAGGGAGCCCTTTCTGTTTGAGTTATGTTGAAATGCAGAGTGAATAAATCCCATCCTTCAGTGCATTAGAGACCTTAAAGGGGAAGTAAATGCATGTTGAATACCAAAGACGGATAACCAAAAGGCTTTACTTGGTTTCTGCTCATGAAAGACCTTGAATCTGAAAATAATCTGGACCTTGGAAATGAAATTTCCCCTTGCTGGCCGGTCAGAACCATTGCTTTGTACGGCTTTCCTCTTGGTTTCAGGTCTTGTTTTGCAGCGCCTGGTGGTCTGCACCATGGCAGGCAGACACTGCAAGCCATCTTGTGCCTGCCCAGTGGTTCCCACCAGGGCCTGGTTAAGACAGAGTTGAGCCCTGATTACTCAAACTTTCCGGGGTGAGGCTTGGACAGACTACCCTGTTGGCTCTGTACGGTCTGACAAGTGGTCCACTCCAGCTCACCCTGACTGACGTGTGTGCCCTGTGATACCCGGTGAGATGGGCGTGTCCAGAAGAGAACCAAACAGGTCGCGCTGGACAATTCACAACCAGCCAAGCAGGTTCCCTCCTGCATCCAGTGCTGAGTGCCAGCTGCACCAACAAGCTTGTTCTGACTGCCATGCCCCATTTAGGATTGTTTTCCTCTGCTATCCATTGCAGGGGTGGGGCCCTCGGACACCCACAGCCTTCTCTGCGCAAAATTACCCGGCTACGGTCTCTGCTATTAATTTTAAACAACAGAGGAATCAAGGATCCACTGTTAAATCGGTGCCAGAACCTTCCACTCCAGTGCTGAGCATGGTGAAGGTTTGAGCCTCCTGCCAAGAAAAACAGAAACCTGGTGGCTCCCGTGGCAGGCCTGTAGGGAAAGGTACACATGCCACAAGCCAGCTCCTGCAAGGGCCCAGTGAGCCATGCAACATCGGGTCAAGAAATAACCAATGTGATTTCACCTACATGCGGAATCTAAAGAAGAATATAAACAAGCAAAACAGAAATAGACTCACACATATAGAGAACTGACTGATGGGAGACTGGGTGAAAAGGTGAAGGGAAGTACACATTGGCAGTTACAAAATAGTCTTGGGGGTGTGAAGTACAGCATCAAGAATATAGTCAATAATATTGTAATAACTATGTATGGTGCCAGGGGGTATTGGAAATATCGGCAGAACTTTTTGTAAAGTATGATTGACCACTATGCTCTATATCTGAAAGTAATACAAAATAATATTGAAATGTAAAAAATAATCAATATACTTTCGATTTAAAAAATAATAACCAAATGGGTGTGTAGAACTGCCACCCACCCATACCCCTGGCCACTCATCACCAGCCAGAGGCGTCCAGCTGGCCGTGTGGCTCCACACGCCTGCTTGAGAGCTTGGTTGTTTCCTACCTATTGGGTATATCTAGGGCTAAAGGACAGCCGCCAATGGCTCTGGGCCAAAGGCCACAGCAAGGCCAGCCAGCTGGGAGAAGGAATGTCACGTCCACAGTTATGTACCTACTACAAGGCCAGCGGCAGACTGTGTAAGGGAACTCTGGTTCAAACAACCTGACTCTGTTTCCCATCCAGGAAACGAGTCCAGGGCCCCTCCTCTGCAGAGTGCTGCCCTGAACACATTGGCAGGCGTTCCAACTGGGAGCTCCCATGAGGCCAGGACTGGTCTTCGTGCCTGTGCCTGCACCCCCAGCACAGTGCCTGGCCTATCACGGGTAACCCACAAATACTCAGGCGTGTGTGTGTGCCAGTGGACTTAGCTTCCCAGTGTACATTCATCTCTGCACTTCTAGGTCAGCCTCTGCATGAGTTCAACCCACAGGTATTGGAGCAGCACGTATTAGCCCAGCTAATGCAGGGCAGCTAATGGAGCCAGGGCCCTGCCTTCAAAAAGCTTAGAGTGAGTGGGCAGAGACCTGGTTCTTGCATATGGCACAGAAGTACAGGTCAGGACTCTGATGGCCAGAGGAGTTCACAGGTTGGGGGCCTCGATGAGAGAGGGCTAGCATACGGGAGGGACAAGGAGCAGGGCCAGGTCATCATGCTCTCCTGCCTAACTCCCTGTCAGCTGGCAGAGAGGCTGGGGAGAGGCTGTTGAAGGGAAGGTGGGCCAAAGCCTTTGCTCTGCCTGGGCTGACTCACCCTTCACATTCATTGGCCACCTTGGTATCGAGGCTCCTGGCAGCCACTGCTCCCAAAGAGGGAGATACCTGAGTGGTGGAGGCCAGCAAGCTCCAGCCTTCCTCGGGAGCACAGTGTCGCTCTCCCAGGTGCCCATGTCATCATCGCCATCACCATTCCCTGCACAGAGATGCTATGTGCAGGGCACTCACCACCACCCTGCAGGCATTGGCCACACACCTGGGGAACAGCCTCTCCACCGAGGGTCCACCGAGCCTTCCCCTGGAGAACTGTGACACTGAGCTGCTCTGAGTCTGGTAGCTGAAGCCCCAGTTCCCATGGCTCAGGTACAGCAGATGGAACATGAAGTCTCACATCCAAGATAACCGACATGCAATACTTTTTACTATGGAAGAAATTTATTGTGACCAAAAGCTGAGAGACTAGTGTACTGAACCCTAGTGTCCTCATTGTCCAGTGTCAATGATTATCAACATGCGATACTTCTTGAAAGAAAAATGAACTTTAAAATGCATTATTATTATTATTATTATTATTATTATTATTAAGAAAGTGTGGGTATGTCAGAGGGACACAGAAGCTAACTAAAAGAGCTCCTAATGGCCAACACTAGGATAATTGGAGCAGTAAAAAACCCACAAGAGTATTGGAACATAGCCCAACCTATAAAATAAATATTCATGAGTCCATACTAATATAAATAAATGACTGAAAAAATAGAGAATAGATAAGCTTCCCATACTGAATTCCAAATAATTTATATAGATACTCCACCATCAAGGACATGGAGGGCATAACGCTCCATACCCACGAAGTGTGGGTGGTGCACCAGGGCCTCCTTCGACAGGATGCACTATGGGAAAGGGAAGAAAGAGGAGGCTTAAGGGGGAGCTGACAAGCACCAGCTCATCCAGGAGGTTAAGGTTAACAGTATCCGTGGGGAGCCACGCTCACCAGCATGTACCCTTGATAGGATGTGATGAGAGGGCACTTACCTCTGAGGTCTTCTCCCCAAAACCCAGAGCCCCAGACCAATCATGAGAAAAGCTTCACACAAATTCCAATTGTGGATTTTCCACAAAATACCTGACCAGGGCTCCTCAAAACCATCAAGGTCACCCCAAACAAGAAAAGTCTGAGGAATTGTCACAGCCCAAAGCTTCCTAAGGCGACATGATGAGCTATCCTGGGCGGGATTCCGGGACAGAGAAGGGGCATTGGGTAAACACTGAGGAATCCGAATGCAGTATGGAGTCTAGTTTATAAAAATGTATTGGTATTGGTTCATTAGTTGTGAGAAATATACCATATTCAGTAAGGTGATAACAATAGAGAAACCAGGCTAAGGGGTATAGATCGACAAATGCTTACTTTGAAAAATGCATTTTTGTTCTTGTTATTCTGTAGGAGCTGTGTTTCTGCAGGGGGAAGTGGTGGTGGTGGGGGGTTGGGGCGGCGCAGAGGACAGGGAAAGTTTTGTTCAGTGGGTTGGTGAAGAGCGCTCTGTCCCCACCTGCCTGGTTTGTTCTTGCATGTGCCCAAGAACTAAGAGGGCAAAACATCAGCAGCCAGGCCCCGTGGCCTGGCCTCCTGCACCAGCTGGTGGGAAGCAGCAGTGAGGTGGTTATTGCAGGGAAATGAAAGGGGATGTCCAGGAAATGGCCTGGCATGCCGGCCAGCCGGGCTGGAGAAGGCTGGCTGCCACTGGGGCTGCGGTCAGCTCCCAGAAAGACTGATTCACCATGGCCTTGCTGTGAGTCACGTAGGGTCACGCTCTGCAGTGCAGTGGCACGCAGTTAGTGCCAGGGGCTTCGGCGGAGAGTGGGAAAGGGGTTAAAAGGGCGAAGGGAGCCTGCCCCTGCTGTTGTCACTATCATCATCCACGTAAAAGATAGGGCAGGCAGTCAAGGTCTCAGCCACCCAGCCCTGGAGGCACCTCCCCCCTCCCCGCCGCCTCCTGAGACCACCCATGCTATCTTCTTTAGAGACCTGGCGTTGTGGAAGGACTTGGCCCTGGAGGCAGCAGATCTGAGTCCAGGTTCAGACTCCACCAGTTGATACCTAGGAAACCTTGGGTGATTCACTTAGCTCTCTGACCTGTTTCTCTCGTTGTAAAATGCAGATAATACACCTGCCTCACCCACCTCATGAGATTGAGTCAAGGATCAAATGTGGAGTTAATAGACCAGGAAGCATTCTCTTAGGGATGTTGTTTGGGTGGGTGTGGCCAGGGTGGTCAGTGTTTTTAAGTCACCAAGTAAGGACGTGCGTGGCCCTGGGGCTAATCTGGGATGGAGTTGTGTATGACTTAGGATGTTTTGGTTGCAGGTACAGTAAATCCAACTCCAGTTGGCTAATAGTTGAAACACTGGAGGCAGAGCTGGCTGCAGGCACAGTGTGATTAGGGTTCTGGTTGTGGTGCTCAGTCTCCCAGGAAATCTCATATACTAGTTTGAACGGCTGGCTTCCTTGTAGGTGGGAAAATGGTTCTGTAGGAGTCCCAGGCCACACATTCCACCATCCCTAAGAGGGATAGCTGTTTGTTGTTGGATTTTTTTTTTAATCATAACATGTCTAGGGCTTCTCTCTTTGGTCTATTTCAGGCCACATGCTTGGCTCTGAATCCATCAGCACAGCTAGGACAAGCCATGTTGATTGTTTAGACCTGGGTTATCACCAACCCTTAACAAATTACGGAAGCAGAGGGGCAGACTACAATGACTGGCTTAGGCCAGTCAGGGCTTGGACCTGGAGGTAGGTGGGGGTCAAATCCATGCAAGCTTTTTGTCTGCCACAGTTAGGAAATGGGAAAACGATGCCAACAATGTCCACTACACGTTTCTATCACAGTAAGAATTCACCACAGTGAACGGTGTAATTAGCCTCTCCAGCATCCGTTTCCCCCTTTTGGCTACAATCCTAACTTACGTTTTTGGGCCTCATTCCTTTCCTATTCTTAGTCCATGGGCTTCCGTTGGAACTCCATTCCCCATTCATGGAAGAAGCACGTGGTTAGGATTTAGGCCAATCAGTGCCCTGTAATCTGGCCACTGGATTGCTTCTCTGGCACTTGGTTTGATCAAAGCCAGTGAAACACAATGATTCTCACTAGGAAGGAAGGCTGGGACTGTTGGCTGCTGTTCTTGTCTGCTGAACTTGACCCTGAGAGGATAAGGTCTGGAGCTATTGCTGTTGCCATTTTACAACCACATGGAAAGAGCCTGAAGTTGGAGCTAATGTAGAGAGATAGAGAGAAGGGAAGAGGCCTACAGAAGTCACTCACACGGCCAAGCTAGTTCCTGGACATTTCAGTTTATGACCAACACATTTCCTCTTTGCTTTAAGCCAGTTTGGGTCAAGTTTTCTGAGTTGCAACAGTGTCTTAAATCATAGTTCTCCTTCCTGTTCAGAGGCAATGAGCAGTGCCTGTGGGTGGCTAAAACGTTTGTCCAAACTTCACCGTTTGTCATTTGACACTAATATTACATGGAAAGCATCCCAGCCATGAAGGAAGTGGAAGAATGCCGAATGACTGGATGAGATTTAGTCTACATCAGGGGTAGGCAAACTACAGCCCACGGGCCAAATCTGGCCCACCACCCATCTTCATAAAGTTTTATTGGAAACAGCCACACTTTGTTCATGGCTGTTTTACACTAAAATGGCAGAGTTCAGTAGTTGGCTTGCAAAACCTAAAATATTTAGTACTCGACCTTTTACAGAGGAAGTGTGTTGGCCCCTGATGTAGATGGCAGAAGAATAAAATATTAGCAAATTACTTCTCCCCAAATGAATACCTGTGTCCCCAAAAGGAAGCAACACTGAGTGGCCCTCCAACATAGACCATTGTATCCCATTAACATCATTAATGGTTTGATTAGAAGCATTGGGAAAGCAAACTTTCATAGAATTGAACTTATCCCAGGCAGTGAATGAGAGACGGTCTGTCTTTAAGCTTTGGTTATGCAATGCCTGGGTCTTACCAGCCCTGGTCACAATATCTCAGAAGCCTACAGGCATAAGAGCATTCTTTTCCCACCCCGGGCCTTTACCCTTCCCTCTGAGTTGGGATACTAAAGCCACTGGTGAGCCTGGCTGGTGTGCTCAGTGGTTGAGCATCAACCTATGAACCAAGAGGTCACTGGTTCTATTCCCAGTCAGGGCACATGCCTAGGTTGCAGGCTCGATTCCCAGTAAAGTGCATGGAGGAGGTAACTGATTGAAGTTTCTTTCTCATCGATATGTCCCTCTCTCTCTACCCCTCTCCTTTTCTCTTTCTAAAATCAGTAAAAAGAGAGAGAGAGAAGGCAATGTAGGGATAAGGCAATGATAGTCCTATATTGTTATCTCAGAGGAGTTTGCACTGGCTTATCCATGAAACTCCCCTTCTGCTCCCAGTAGGATCTGACAGGCTTCCCAACTTACACAGCACTTAAGGTGGGTCTGAGATGGATCCAAGGGGGAAGTGAGGCTCATCAGCATATAGAGAACTCTAATGGTTTTATATTTCTTTATTGATGGGGGAAATATTTCTTTAGGGTCACCACCTTGAGTGGCTATGCAAGTGCCTTCTACTTAAGGATCCACATGATAAATCTGAGAATTGAACCTCAAGGACCCACTTTGAATGCTGTTCAAGTCAGGAAACCCTCCAGACTCAACTGGGAGCTGAAAGGAAGTCTTATGGGTAGGCCAGTAAGATGCTTATTCTGAGATAAGAATACTAGTAAATGACCCGCTCTTCCGTACTTGGCCAAACTTTACCTACTTCTTGGGATCCAGCTCAAATCCTCGCTCTTTGGTATAAAGCCAGCTCAGACTGAGTAGTCCCTTTTGTCTTCACCACACCAATTATTACTGCAATTAATCTCAGAATACCCTGGGGCTCTGACTGTAAACAGTCAGCCAGCTATTTCTCCAGCAAAATGGGTCTATTGGGAAACAGCAAGGAATTGCACTCCTGTGCATGCGACCACGGTGAGCCACCTGCAAGTCAAGTTGGCTAACACAAAGAGAAAGCTCTTTTATGAAGGGGAAGGAAGTTGGGATGGGCTCTTAGCTTCCCCCTTGCACTTTGTGCTCCACGTAGGGCCTGAGAGCTCCCCCTTCTGGTCATTCCCCGATTTCGGACTCAGGAGCACAGTCCCTGCTTAGAGTCAGATCAACGAGACAGACACCCAGACAGACACCCAGACAGACCATGAAACGCAGTGTGCAGAGTCTGGGGCAAAAGCGAAGCGCACTGCTCCAGGGAACCTGGGAAACAGCTCTCCTCACTCCTGGTCAGGCCCTGCGTCCTCCACTGGAGAAGGCACATGAGGGCGGGCCCCAGGCCGGACCTGTTTGCGATCACTAACGCGTGTGGTGTGGAATCTCCCTCCCGGGGAGACATGCTCGAGAACAGCCTGCTAACACTGGGCATCTTGAAGGAATTTTCCTGGTACCAGTCACAGATGAGAGACAGCAGAGAAAATGTTATTCTTTTATTACTTCCAGGAGATAATACATAGTCCAATATGCCAAAGCAATAGGGAATCAGAGGCAGCAAATGGTCAGTTTTTTAGAAGAGCCTCATCGGCCCACCGCCCGTGGCTGCCTGCAGGAAAGCCCACGGCGACCTGGAGCTTGCTGTGACTGCAGCACTGGACAGGTGACCCAACTCGACACCCCACGGACCAGGAAAGCGTTCCGTGTGAGCAGCAAGGGCTGAACACACCAGGTTTACTGGCTACTGCCTCGGCAGCAGTCAGCCTGTCCAGCACTTGATTTTATTTCTCTGAGCCTGGTGTGGGCAGGATGTGAAGAAATCCTGAGTCAGAAATTAAGGTGAAAGACTTAGTAGTGTTAATACTCTGGATGAGAGAAGACAACACTGTCTTTGAGGAGGGTGGGCTGGGGCTCTGGTGGAAAAGAGATGGAGACGCACAGCATGGCCATGGACTGCAGGGGCTGCCGTGAGGGCATCAGAAGAGTTTTTCGTGGTACATGATGGGGTGGAGTGAGGGCATGGGCCCCGGGGCTGCTTCCTCTGGCACAGAGTTGAATTAGAGGTTCATTTTCCACTCATAATTGGTTTCCCACACCAGGGCTGAAGCGAATCCTGCCCGTGCACCAAGCATGGCCTTCCAGAGAGGTGTGGCTCAGTTCTCCAGTGTGGAGGAGGGACCCCACTCTTTTCCACTGCAAACGACAGGGAGGGAGGTAAGAGCCTTGGGCTTGTTTTTCTGGAAAATTCATCTTGGTGGGACCCTAAGCCCCTCCCTTGGCATGGAACATTTATTCACCCATGGGAGGGCACCTTTCTGGCGACTTCATGGTGGCGTGCAAGTGGGAATCGCAGCAGTAGATGCTGTAATCCTCATGGACGTCATTCATTTCAATAGGACTGTCCAGGCTGGAGAGCTGGTGGGGAGGGGCTGCTTCCCAGCATGCACTGTTCCCCAACCAACCCTGGCTAGGCCCACATTGGTTTATATGCTGCATGTGCTGATGGACTTTTGGTCTGTCCGGAGTGGAAAGAATTTTTTTTTTTTAAACCATGCCCCCATGTTCTCCAAACCCAGAGCCATCGGTTTTATTCTGGTTGACAAAGAAGGGCAATCACAGCTCCAGAGTGGCCAAGGCTTGTGCAGCACAGAATGCAGTATTACCGAGACATATAAACCTTGGTCTGCTCAGACGCGCACTGACTGCGGTGAACACAGAGACCCGGGACACTGTGTCCTCTAGTTGGTGGAAGGCTCTGCCGTGGCCTCATCCTCACGCTCCTCAAAGCCTGGGACCGGCTTCTGCAGAAAGTGCATGGTGGCCTGGATCACCTTGTCTGGTCCAATGTTGTACACGGGGTGAGTGGGCTGCTGCAAAAAGAAGAACGGATGCTAATGAACCGTCCTTGAAAATCTGACTCATTCAACGCACTTGTAAGAATTTAGCATAAGGCCCTGGCCGTTTGTGGCAGCTGGTTGAGTGTCATCCCAAGCACCAAAGGGTTGCCAGTTTGATTCCCGGTAAGGGCACATGCCTAGGTTGTGGGTTTGGTCCCTGTTCAGGGTGCATGTGGGAGGCAACCGATTGATGTTTCTCTCTCACATCCATGTTTCTCTCTCTCCCTCTTCCTTCCCCTCTCTCTATAAATCAATAAACAAAAATTTTTAAATGTATCATCAGAGATACACACAGAGATTTATCACACAAACCCAATATTCCACAACAGGGTACTGATAAAAACATTTCATGGTA
Organism: Murina feae; assembly: GCA_004026665.1. Lineage (NCBI taxonomy): Eukaryota > Metazoa > Chordata > Mammalia > Chiroptera > Vespertilionidae > Murina > Murina feae. The sequence goes on along the minus strand of PVJC01004600.1, from coordinate 4,411 downwards.
CATGGGACACAAAGGAATATTATATAGCCAGTAAGAAACATGCTTTAACTATTTAATGATATGGGCAACTGCTTATAAATATTAAGGGGGAGGGGGAAATAGTATACACAATATTATTTCAAACTTACTTTTTGAAAATTTGTTTGTAATTCTGAGTTACAGTACGTGCAACTCAAGGTAAGGACATTTTAGGTACACCACCTGGAAAAATGCCATTTTTTTCTGAAAATGTTTTATAAATCTTTTATGTTTATACTGTAATTTAAAAGGTGCAGTTAAAAAATAACAATATATAACAATAAAAACGTGTTTGTAGCTGTGATGCATATAGACAGGAAAAAATTAGGCATATACTAAAATAGGAAGAGTGATATAGTGATATGATTATTTTAAATTTTATTTAAACTTTTCTATATATTCTAATTAAAATAATAAACATGCCTTTACATTTATAATAAAGAAAAAGAACCACAACCCTATTTCACAGTAAAGGTGACAGGCCATCTACATTATAAAAGGCCATGGGCTGTCATGAGCTAAATGACCAGACAGACGACTGGTCACCAGGAAGTGCATGGAGCACCTCTAGATCCCTCCCCTGTGGGGGGTGAGGGGGTGGGGCGAGGCTGGATGCCTAAGGACCTCACCACTGTCTGCCTTGGTGGCTGCAGATCAGGCCCCGAGAGAGGCCCAGAGAGAGAGGCAGGGCCTGATCAGCAGCTGTTGCAGTAGCTGTGTAGATCAGGCCCAGAGATGCTGACTGGCATAGAAACCGACCAATCAGAACCAAATCTGGGTGAACTACAAGGAGCCAATGGTTGCCAGGAGACGGAGCTTTTGATGCTGACTGGCATAGAAACCAACCAATCAGAACCTAATCTGGGTGCACTGCAAAGGCAGAACCTAAGATGGGGGCTGAGGAGGGGTTTTAAGAGCAACAGCTGTTTGGTGTAAGGTATAAGAAAGAAGTTCAATTTTTTAATGACCAGTTTGGCAGTATAAGGCATATGGCTGGCTATCAGTCCAGATATAGGGATTATGTATTTTTGTCTGCCAAGAGCATCTCCTCCTACTGAGAAAGGTTTCCCCTCCTCCCCCCATTTAAGCAACCCTATTCTATATAATCTACATAAACTAATAAAAGCGGAATAGTAAAATTAACTGTTTCTCCGGGACGCCTACCAGCCAATCAGAGTGGCTGTATGCAAATTAGCCAAGCCAAGAGTAAACGTTTAGGCAGCGTCCCTTGCAGCAGGAGCGAAAGCGAGAAACTGTTTTCGGCCCTTGGCGGGCAGGCTCCGAAACATGTTTCAATAATGTAACAATCATAGAATCCTCGGGAGCTGAAGGGAACAGCAGGCTTGCCCTGACTTACTAAAAGTAACAAAGTCTCATTATAGACGCTGCGCTGCTGCGAGGTGAAGCAGAGGAGGTTTCGTTACCTCAGCCCACCTCAGCTTAAAGGAACAGTACATCAATTATAGGAGATAAACAAACCCAGGCCTTAAAGGAACAGTACATCAATTATAGGAGATAAACAAACCCCAGGCCTTAAAGGAACAGTACATCAATTATAGGAGATAAACAAACCCCAAGCCTTAAAGGAACAGTACATCAATTATAGGAGAGAAACAAACCCCAGGCCTTAAAGGAACAGTACATCAATTATAGGAGAGAAACAAACCCCAGGCCTTAAAGGAACAGCATCAACTATAGAAGATAAACAAACCCCATAAACCTGCGTCCAGCCAGCCTTGCTGGGACATTGGGTCAATGGGAGCTATGGGCAGCCTTAAAACCCCTCACCCAGCCTGGTTAGGCACGCCAGCAGGTGGACATCCCCAGAGGGGTCCCAGACTGTGAGAGGGCACAGGTGGGGCTGAGGGACCTCCCGAGTGCACAGAGCGGCTGCAGGGCGGAATAGCGCAGGACCCAGGACCGGTGCGTGGGAAACAGGCGGCAGGGTTGGAGGGCACCGGGAAGCGGGTAAGAGGCGGCAGGGTTGGCGACCTGCTTGGTGGCTGCCCAGGCCCTTTGGGGGGCACTGGGGAGCGGGAAAGCAAGGCTGCAGGGGACGGGGTCCTGCTTGGCAGCTCCCCAGACCCCTTGGCGGCACCGGGAAGTGGGAAAGGAAGGCAGCAGGGGACGGGTGAGTGGGAAAGAGTTGGCGGCCTGTTTGGCGGCTTCCCAGGTCCCTTCTGGGGATCCGGGAGCAGGAAAAGGCTGGCCTGACCACGAGGCAGGGTTTTCCCTGCTTTCTGGTGGCTGGAGGAAGATGGGCAGTAGGCAAGCTTGGGAGGTAGGCAGTACCCAGCCCTGGCCACAGCTCAAAAAAGAGAACAACATGCAGGGGAGGGCAAGAGTCTGAGAGATCAACATAGAGGGGGTGCCTGCTCCAAGCCTTGATGGTGTGCCTGGGGGCAGGTCCCCAGCAGGTAGATACACACAAGAGGACTGCTCCGAGCCTCAGATGCAGCTGGGGGCAGGTCCCCAGTGGCCACACACACACACACACACACACACACACAAAAGGCGCCTGGCAGACTGGGGCCATCATAGGACATCCACTGAGGAGTCCCAGACTGCGAGAGGGCACAGGCTGGGCTGAGGGGCCCCCACCCCCCGAGTGCACAAATTTTTGTGCACTGGGCCCCTAGTCTATACTAATAAAAGGGTAATATGCTAATTAGATTGGGTCAACCAGACATCTTCCGGATGTCCAACTTCCTTCCGGACAAAGCCATGGTGGTGGGGAACAAGGCAGAGGCAGTTAGGGGCAATCAGGCCAGCAGGAGAGGGCAGTTGGGGGTGATTAGGCCAGCAGGGGAGCAATTAGGGGTGATTAGGCAGATGCAGTTAGGGGTGATCAGGCAGGCAGGCAAAGAGGTTAGGGGCAATCAGGCAGGCAAGCTGAGTGGTTAGGGGTGATCTGGCAGGTAGGCAGGTGAGCAGTTAGGAGCCAGCAGTCCCAGATAGCAAGAGGGATGTCCTACTGCCGGCAGTCAGACATTCCCCAAGGGGTTCCTGATTGGAGAGGTACAGGCTGGGCTGAGGGACACCCCCCCCATGCATGAATTTCGTGCACCAGGCCTCTAGTATTTAAATACTTTTGTATTCTACTACATCACAGAAACTTTAAGTCTGTGACAAGGCACAAGCCTCGGTTAGTATTAGGACTTTCTTCCACTCTGAGAGAATGAAGAAGGGGGACATAATTGCAGGAGAGATTTTACAACTTTTAAGAGAATACTATGAGCAAGTTCATGTCAAATGTATAAAACTTCAGATAAAGTGAATAAATTTATAGAACATAAATTTTCAAAACCAACTTAAGAAGAATTTCTTTAAAACCTATATGAAATAACTTAAATCTATAATAACAAGCTTATTCTGCTACCATCATTCCTCACCTCACCTCACCTCCCAAAATACAGGCTTAGATGGTTTCTTAGGCAAGTGTTATCAAACCTACAAGAAACATAAAATCTCTAACCTACACCAACTTTTTCAAAGGCTGAAGAAAGGAGGTGGGGAGAGATACCCATCTAATTTTATGAGGCTATAATATTATCCTGAAACAAATTGGAAAACAACAAAACACAAATTTAGATCAAGTTTATTAACATACTTGCAAAATAAAAATACTAAATAAAGTCCTAAATAAAAATACTAGCCAAAAAAACATTAGCAAACTGTGTATGTATTAAACAAACATACACACACACTCATATGCCACTATGACTAAGAAAGGCTTACCTGAGAATGTAAGATTAACATCAGAATATTTATTAAGTAAACATATATTAGATTAAAGGAGAAAAGAACAAGTGCAGAAAAGCATTCAAAAAAATGTAACACTAAGGAACAAAAACAACCTAGCAAACCAGGAATAGAGAGGGACAGCCTTAACCTGATGTGAAGTATTTACTAGTATCAAAACCCCACAGCAAGCATCCTGCTTACTGGTGAAATTAGAGAAACCTTCCCGGCACAGTCAGAAGCGAGACAGGAACAGCCTCTATTACTATCTCTAGTCAACACTCTCGAGGGGTTGTAGCCCACACCAGAAAGCAAGAACAAGAAATAAAATTCTTAAGAATCAGAAAGGAAAAGGCAAGACTTATTTTAAGATGACATTACTCTCTAAATAGGAAATACAAAACATTCTATAGATAAACTATTACAACTATTAAGGAAAGTTAGAATACAGAGGAAACAAGATGGTGGCATAGGGTAGACACCGTATATGCAGCTGTGAACAACTATTTCAGAAAAACCACGAAAAGAACACACGGACACCACTCGCACCCACAGGACGGCTGGCTGAGTGAAAATCCTACAACCAGAGAAGAGTCTGAGACTCAGAGGAGCAGCGGAAGCAAAGTACAGAGGTACGGAGGCGCGCGCACGG